>LUCM01006656.1:0-33173 GCA_008360955.1 Fasciolopsis buskii
GAGGCCAAGAGGAACAGCCCTGTAGTCGATAAAATGCGGAAACTGATTATTGGAGGAAATCGAAATTGTCTACCCTTATTCAGTGCATGTCAGATGGTTTCGATCTTTCCAATTTCGATTTCATATTTCCTTTGATTCAGAAGAAAAGCGAGTATCTCCATTCACTGATTCAGTGAATTGCTTAAGTGGCCGATTCCACTATTACCCCAACCACCAATATCCATTCTCTATTCCATGCTTCTGGTCAGCTGGCAAATCAGGAATTTTCGCACCTCTCTGGATGCGGCTCCCGTAGATCGAGATCTGCGTGCGGTTAGCAAAATACCTGGTGTCGAAGATATTCATCACTTCTGTGACCCACATCGTGTGAAGTTCGTTATGACATCCACCGCACCGGCCGATGCCACCACATGCACGACATTTTATTCTGTTCACCGTGCTTATCTGGATATTGAAACTTGCATGTGATAAAAGTCTCGCACAAAGCACGGAGTGGAAATCAGGTAGTGGATTATCGTCGAGGGTTAGCCGGATGGAGCTTTCGCTTCCCGCATCTCCACCAGATTTCTGGCTGAAATGACCAGCATTGGCCAAAGCCTCCTCTAATTGTATACTTCAAAGAAATTCGAACAAATTCGGCTAGAAATTCTGTTTAGATTCAAAACAGTTAACGTTGGCGATCCCTCAAATCGGCACGATGCAACACACCGACATGTTAATCAAGTGATGTTGGCACCCACTGAACTGTCTAATAGAAGAGCGTAAAACCTGACTCCTGGTGGATATCCCGCCGAAAATTGCAGACTGGCCTCTGGTGCTCAGTGGGATGCCGAGCACTTGGAACATGGTCACCTGATAAACGAAGACTGAAGCGACAGAATATGGATAGACCTGAAATGCGAACAATTGTCACATAGGTGGGATATTGTACGTTAGTGTTCGAAGATTCTGCATAGTTCTACTTTGAAGGCCTCGATAATCGTAACTAGTGAAGCGTGTCACGCTGTCTGGACAGTTGTGAGATGCAACCTAGAAAAGTGAACATTCATATCAAGTAGCATGTCCAAGTTATTTTTGATTCACTAGTGGTACTAACTGATTAATCTCTCGAGCCGCTATTTGTATGGCATTTTCCACGTTCGCCGAAATTGCGGTTCAGTAAGATTCGTCAAGGAAATCGAGATCGGTGTAATAGTTCATTTGATATTCGGCGGTTACGGTTTATGTGTGGGGTCCATAACCGGAGTTCTTGACTCGAATATTGAATGAAATCGAAGTTGTGTATAAAAAATCGACAATAACATGTATTGGCAGAGCGGTATCTTATAACTAGAAGAGGAAGCCTAGGAAATGAGATAGACGAAGAGCGGATGTGACAGTGCTTTTCCCAAAATCTTTTACAGCCTCTGAGATCTCGTGTTATGCTTTGATCAAGTCGACTTTCAGAAATGTAGTTATGCATATTGGATTATCGTCTGACCACACCAAATATCCAAAGGCAGCCATAGGGCTGTCAGCTAGCATCATATATCTTCAAACAACATGTGTAGGTGAGAGGTGGAGGAATTTGAGAGGGGGGAATATACTATAATCAAATTGAAGTGCCAAATTCACTATGACGAATGCTAGCGTTTCCGAGGCTAGTTGGCGAGATCTAGACGCTGCTGGCTGCTCGTTATTAAATACACGGTATTTCACAAAAGAATTGACGGAGTCATACGCTTCGAGTGATTGAGACAACAGAGGAAATTCTCCAATTGATGGTTGCAACTCATCAGGAACATTGTGGAATATACCGCGATTCGGTGTATATCTATTAGAGCTTCATCACCGGCAAATTAAATATTCGACGATGGACTAAACGGCTGTAATCCATGTGAATTACCATGTAATCCGTAGCATTGGAGGACGTCCTTCTCGGTAATTTTGTGAGAGCGTTGGCAAATATGAACGTCATCCGATACCGACGGGATATTCCCTAGGTTGGCCTCGGATTGTCTAATGCTGTGCTTGAGAACAGTCAAGTGATTGGCAACGGATGACCGACGCTTTGTAGTTCGAACCGTGGCGCTACTGATAAGCAGGACAGAAACTTCCGTTCCCCGAATCATCCACGAACTTGATATTCGTACGATGCTTGTGTAAGCAAAATTGACAGTCAACCTCATATTTTTGGCGGAAAGGTGGGCTCGCACTTACTTCGGTGTGTTGGTATTTTCCACTGCGTATCAGTTCTGTTTAATGCAGAATATATCCTGCAATCCTTGGAGGTCGTGTTATCAGCTACGTGGATCTGATAGAGCTTCACACGAGTGAGTGGGGAATTCGGATGTTGTAGAAGTCAGTTCGAGTTATTTTGCGATCATGGCGAGCGTGTGCAGGTAGACGAGAATGTTTCGGACAGTTTCAGTTGTCTTCTTAATATATCTTTAGACTAGTCTTCTATTCCGGATCTTTCTACATCCGCTAACATCGATTCTCACTCGAAATATCTGGTAATTCTGCTGACGAAGCCAGAAGCTCTCGGCCCAATTCCCTAGCACCAATTGGATCTAAATTGATTCAGCGTGTTGCTCTTACGCCCTCACCTTCTTCCGGAATACTTCTTGGTCGTTCATTTTATTTCTTGCCAATTCACCCAGTTCATTTTCGTTGCCGTATTAATATTTATTCCCATTTGAAATCCGTTGGATGTTTCAGTGATTTCTCCACTTTGTACCTTCTTCACCTTTGTATTCTCATTCGATTCTGTCCCGTGGATTGTCGCACTTAATAAAGTGGACATATTTGGTTGTTTCTAGTTTTCATCACCATGGATTTTGATTGTGTTGCCAACAGATCCCAATGCACACGACTGGATGGAAGATGCCCAAACCAGCGTGCGGTTTTATCTGGCATCGAGGACGTTCAACATTTTCCGGCAACTTTGCCTCCTTTCTGGATTTTACAGAACTAGTCGATTTCAATCATAACGTATCTGAGTGTTTTCAATGTTTGCTCTCTCTCTCTTCCTATCAGCCTGTCCAGCTAAATCGTCAGTCTTCAACTTAGAATCATTTATTTCGATTGATTTGGTGAAATGCCAAGTTGCTGGTATCGATAAAACTCATATGTTCGACTATAGAATTTCCGACTACATGACCAACGTTCGACGGTTAGCATTCTAAGCCGGAAGGCGTTCAAACTACAAGATGAATAAGCACCATCTCTTATTTTGTGCCTCAGTGCTTATTCTATTGTTATTTATTGGTAAGTTTAGTATTCGAAAGACAAACATATTGGCCGTGTGTCTTTCGGAACACTAAACGAATTTGTCCACTAAATTGTGATCAACACTTAATCACCTGCAAATTGTTTTCTCAAGGGATATTGTCAAATATTGTTCATCCATCGCAAGATGATCCCAGTACGTGATGCTCACGCACTTTCACAGGATTTGGTTGCATTCTATGAACCGCCTCCTCCACCTCAGAATCTATGGTTATCGCCAAAACTCAGACAGCAAGCCTTTTCTTGTCACTTTCCACGTCGGAATTAGTTGCTAAAATCCGCATTACCTCTAGCCATTGAGAACCGATTCTTCCTTGCACATAGTAAGCTTTAAGCTTTGACGTTATCCGGTAAGCAAATATGCTAGAAATTTAGTAAACAATCGCCATATGTAAACCGTAATCTCCACGCATCTCAAGCCCGCTAGGTAGCACAATATTAGATTTATTGACAAAACGCTGAAGCACATTGTTAAATAACCAAATTCAATGAAGAACAGAAATCGACGGGCTTGCTATGCTGTTTTAGCAACATGATGTTTCCTTCGGAGACACTAACTGTTTCCTGTGAAGTCCCTTTATCCTATTTATAATCAACACAACGGTTCATTCACTGAGAGACAAGATTTCTCCTATCCGTAGTCAATTCGCTTCCATCCACTTGTGAGTCCTTATTCCGATGGAAGTGAATAACTTGGACGATAATAGGAAGCCTGCATAATTCGTTGAGGACATTTCATCTAGAAATGCCCATTTCTAAGTTACCTTCGCGGTACCAAATGCGTTTGAATACATGACCGTTATTGAGTGCATGAGCCAGTATCTCACCGGTTACTGTCTTGTTCATCCTGCTCGATATCGACATGTGTCAGCGTTCTTGAACTCAAATTGCTTGCTGCTTACAAATACAATGATTGGTTGAAAATGGTGGAATAAGCTACGAAACGTGAGCCAATGGGAATTCAGTCACTTCAACAGAATTGACATATTTAATTCCTGGCTGTCCCTCGAAACCCAGACAGGAGTTGGGTCACCGTTTTGCTACAAAATGTAAACAGTTGTAAAATGGCAAGTACAATATATTAGTTGCGAAATACTTACATACTCCGATCGTTTTACAGAAAACTATCAACTGTATTCTACATAATCTCATTCTTCTGACATTATGTAGAGCAGCTCCTATTGCGGACGTGTGTTACACTCCAGATCCTCAAAACTCGTATTATCAGCAGTGCAATGGTCAAGTGACGTTCAAAACTGAATCTTTTGTTACGTACACGAATGGACTGACTTATTCTTCCGTAAAAGAGGACGACTGTTTGAATCTTTGTATTCAAATTGCAGATTGCATTGCATTCAGTACACAAAGGGGGGTAAGCAAGCAATGCGCACATTATTTTTCACTGACGGTTATATTTTCTGAGCTAATCCCGTTGATACATAGAAATCAAAAGTATATGCATGTACTTTGTGATGGACAAAATCCGTTTTTTTAAACAAACATTGTCGTTTCAGCGCACAAATTGCTATGTGCACAGGATATCCGATCATTATAACAAGGTGGTCGCAAATGACTTCGTTTTGCGAATTATGACATGTTGCGGTAAGTGAAAACATCTCCACCGTCGGATGGATGTCCGCCCGAATTTCCATATACTAAGCTTGAATGGATTCATATCTATGTCTGACGTAAGCATTGTGGATGTACTTGTAAAATACCGTGACATCCCTGGGAATAACACGTCGAAATTTGATACTAGAACAAGCCTGCATTTTAACATTGAGTAATAATTCAACTTTTGATAGATTGCATCCCCTTGTTCTCTACCACTCTCGTTCTTTCTTGTCAAGTACCTCATATCTTCTGGTGTTCCTATACCACTTTCAAAGCCTGCAGTAATCCGATTGCCTATCAATCACAGTTTGATACCCGACAATCCGCAAAGTGCTTGGAATTCTGACATGTTAATCACGGACATTGTGAATTATTTTCACGTGAATTTTCTTTGTCGATGAAAATGCAAGCAACTGTTTATCTGTATTCGGATTTGTCTAATAAACAATTATTTCGTGTGATCTTTTCACCAGACTCCTCCGTTATAGTCACTCATCGCCAAGCCGTGCCTTCGCTTTGCAAGCTACCACAAATTTCGGTCATTTCAATTTTGTTCGAGGCACGCAACGAAAATAAGTCTGAATGCATTTGTAGATGATTTGACAATATGGAAAGCCTTTGGTACGCTCCTAATTCGGTGAGGTCATTCTATGGACCTAATAAACCAAACCGTCTGATCGATTTTGCCTAAATTGCGTTACGGTGAGCAAATGCATGACCAAGGCTTTGATAGCCGGATCGTTATTCGAATCGCTGTCGGAAATAAGACCGTTCTTGTTGACTGAACTCAACATTGACGATCCGCAATCTACATGTAGCTAAGGAACATTTTATCACTCACTTCGTTGGCGTGTCAATCGGTCTAACGGATTGAAGGCGAGATGCAATAGCGACGATTAGTATTATGGGTTGAAATGAAATCTATTACACATACATGCGTTCTCTGCACCCCTGATTCATATCGCACGATTACAGCTTTACAGGTGTAACCAAATGGCTTAAATTAGATAATGTGACATGAGATAAAACACAAAACGCAAACGTAAACGTGAAGACAAATTGTGCAATGCAAACAACATTTCAAACATAGGTGTACGGTCACGTGGAGAGTTTATCACAGTCACGTCTCCGTCTGAATTAGTGAATTACGATGTGGTCATTGTTGTCGTTGCTTTTGAAATATGTTCATTGCTCCGTCATTGCGGTCTCAATTTGACTAAGAGAAAACTGGATTCAATTAGCGTAGAACGTTATGTATTGTGAACCGAAATTGTCCGCGCAATGCGTTCATCCATTTTGGCAGTTGTGAGCACAATTATGAAGCAATACGAAAATGCTAACTCTAATGACCAAACTCTGTTTTGTCCATCAGTAGAGATCGAGAGTTGAGTGGATTTTTCAGTGTGTTTGGAATAGTCAAGAAATAACTGAGTCTTGGACTGGACGAATATATTGCATGTCAACACTGCATGACAAATCATAAGCAAAAAACTTCAAGTATCCTACTGTTTGTGACGAACTATAAATGCATTTGTAGATGTAGCAATGCAGATTGAGTCTATCCTATTCGATTAGCAATTTATAGGGTACAACGAAGATATGCATCATTACTCATCCTCAAGCGTTGAACATTCCCATAGCCCACTAGAGACAGGTCTCGGATCTCAGGATTTGATGCTGGTAACCTCAATCATCACAATTTCTTTCCTATAAGTTGGCGAAATCGGATTCGCAAATAATGCGAGATTTCATATTAATCCGGCACGGGCCTCCGACGACATATCTGAGTCACTCGAGAAGCTGTAAACATATCTGCCTGCAACGAGTTCGAATGAAGACACCATCGTTCGCTTAAGTAGGCAACCGATTGCAATGCCACGAACATCAAAACAAACGGGTTATCATTTTCAAGCCACAGCCCGTTTGATCCTGCCAACAATTAAAACAGAAATACGGCCCCACTAATTTCGTCGAACAATCTTCGGTTTAGCGTTTTGGTCGGAAAATCGTACGGCAATAATGTTTTCCCAAATACGGCAAGCACGAGCTTCTAATATCACACCATAATGAATTTCGCATTCATGTTTCCGGCACATGATGGTCATTTTTATTTTACTCTTCTGATTGTCGCAAACGGGACAGTGCGATTTTGGTGTTATTCCAAAACTAGGTCAAGTGGTCTTTGTCTTATTAGGAACCCTGTTCGGAAACAACTGACCTCGAAATGTAAATTTTGATGTCCGATTTTTCTCGTAAATTGGACAGGGACATGTGATCGTTCGATATGGAACATTCGACTACTGTGCCCTAACAACCGCATATTCCGAATTCTAATCGTCCTCAAACTGCAGGAGATGTCTATTTGTATTTGCAAGCCATTTAAATCGGTCTCCTTTCATTTCATTCGAAAATCAATTCTCCTACATTCAGGTGAAAATTTTGTCTGGAAGAACTGAAACCATATTCCATGTAGCCATCGTGGGCGGATACGAGTGGACGAAGACGATTTCGTCAACCTCGATCAGGAAATGCTGATCATCAGTCTAAGCAATTTAGTCAATCGGTTTGACTGGTTCCTGATTGGAGTCAGCTCATTCCACTTGGTCCACCCTTATACTCCCACTCTACATGAACAAGATTATTTTCCTTCTCAAACCCTTAATTTCCTTTGTTCATAGAAAAGCGATCGGGTTAGGGAGTTGTGAATGAAACCACTGAAAACTATTCAACCCCTTTACATTCATGCATTGAACATGATTTACTTGTGACATAGCCTATGGGTTTAGACACAAATCAAAATGACCTATTGTCTCGCCTTTGTTGCTAAGGCAATTGGTTGGTATGACAAATTTCTTAACTTCAAACCAAACAGGTGATATTCTATCAATTTGCGGATTGTTACTTCAACAGGCAGAAATGTAATGTCCCAAAATAATGGTCATCTTTTTTAATGCTTCTGTCACTGTGTGTTTAAAAAGAGCGGTCATATTGAAAATTAAGTTTAATTAAAGTCTGGGAAGCGAAACGTTTGTCCAAGGACGGAGAAGCTTTTCGGAGACAGTGCTTTTAAATATTGCAACGAAATTAACAGTTCCTATGGTTTCTATCTGGATAAAATCAATGGATTCCCATTCAACATATTGTCTCATTGTTTATCATTCCCTATAGAACGATTTAAAAGCAATGCAAATCCGATTCGATATCACCCACTGTGTATTCAATTCTTCTCTCGAATGAGAAGGGAAAACAGTTTGCCTGCACGTCGGTCAGTACTGGAAGTGGGGACAATGTGTGAGCAAATTTGAACAGTTTACATGTTCAACTCCGTCACGGATGATGACACGAGAGTACAATGCGTCTATCTTAATATTCGGTTGGTTGAGACAATTAAACGTTTGACAACCTGCACTCTACACATGAGTAGATGCGAACGCTTCCAAAAGCTAACTAAATTGCGTTATGCATGACAGATCAGTGTTGCTAAACGCGTTGTTGATAGTTTAACTAGGAAATATGATACAACGAAACGTAATGCATCAATATATCAAAAACTAAACTCAAATGATATATTATCCAGCATTACGCTAAAACTTGTTCCAAAATTATTTGATGGCCCATGAAGAATGAGGGAAGAGTTGGGACGTTTGCGTTATATTTACACAACTAATTTATAGTCAGCAGCACACTGTTCCAAGACTTGTCCACTCCATACATATTGATGCCAAATGCAGTTCTCTGTAGTTCCACGTGTCACGGAATCAAACGGGTGTACTCACTTAATCAAGTGATGTGCCCTTGGAACTACGGACGATGTCCCTTGCACTACTCTTATGCTCCACCATGTCACCAAAATGAACACCATCGCATGTACAAACCAAACGATATACTGAGATTCCTGATACTTTGACTTATGTAATCGATTCTTATTCCGACTGCTGGTTCCAAGACAAAAATAAATTTGTCCGTTACTGTGTTCAGTCCAGGTAATCGAATTGCAATTTTCTACCATGAAGCCAGGCTAAGAAACCGATGATGCTGTCCAACGTTTATTCTGTCCGTTCGCTTCTTACTTACGTTGCTTGTGACCACACGAAATTCTCCTAAGTCCAGAAACCCAGCAACATGGTGGAAGTAACACAACGCTGCTAGCTGCCGCTCCGATTTCCATGTTCAAGGGTGCCGGTAGCCTCTATCCACAGTTTAGTGAACCCTAGTGGTTATAGTATGTATCCTCATCTCTACTCATTCATCATCCGTATCGTAAAATCCGCCTTTTATCAAAAGGTGTTAAGTGAGTTTGCATTTCTTTCTTCATTTTTGAGATAGGGATACTGATATGTGCAAAGCGCACACTAGTGCGATGCAGCACAAAACAAGCTGCCAATCAGTCATCTTTGCTACCAGTTATTAGACACATTTAAATCAGTGACATGATTTACTTTCTTGAGGTAAATCTATGCTTTCCAAAATCCATCTCATGGGTTCTCCTTCCGAAGGGATTTTTGAAACTCAATATTTAGACAGCATCTAATGTGGATCCGATGCGCAAGCTTGGAGGGACACAAACTATGGTGTACAGCGGGACTTAACGCCAGGAAACTAGCAAATTTATTAAACAAACTCGAATTGCATAATCTACGTTGCTTTGGGGCAAAAGTTTGAAGGAAAATTAAAACTGATGAGGGCCGTCTGAATGCTGGACAGTTAGAATGAGGTAATGGCTTTGGGTGGTAGCATTCAGAAATCAGATAAGATTGGCGACGGTTTGTCGTTCGATGAACGGCAAATGAGCCGTGACACCCTGGGGACAACATTGCGATCAGTTTTTCATTCTTGTTCGTGGAAACGGTAAAACTGGATTGATTTTCCACATGCCACCAGTCGAGGAGCAGGGCGTTATTCAAAGGGCAAATCGGGGAAATGACAAGTGATCTCACGGGATTGGAGGTAGTCAATCAGCTATTCGTGACCTGGATTTATTTAAATCGGTCAACTGGGACAAATAAGAAAAATTCATTTTCACCGTCCATAACCAAACTGAACATTCTTGACTGACCAAGCGGAACTAGAACTCAGACGATCGAATCAAGCTAAGAGGGATAACAACCATGATTATACGAGTTGGAAACAGTCGCGGATAAACCGATCGACTGATTCGCAAGAATGTATGTTGGATGAAAAGCAAATGTGACACGGTCATGTTAGATACCGTTTCAAAATTTAACAAACCACATGCACAAGAATCGAGTGAAGTGAAGTACCCATAAACGCCATTATTTCCCTGGCAAAAGGTAACTTTGCTTGAATTACATTAAACATGATCACGAAAATCAGTGATTTTCCAAATTCCAGTTCCTCGAACACGGAGGACGAGAGGTATATTCTCTACCTGAAGGCAAATAAACCGAATAGATTAGTAATTGTAATGGATCTGTCATCATATTATACCACTTTCTTACACTGCCACAGATACAAATGAATATAATCTGCAGAGCAAGTCACGCTTTAATTTTTGAACCGATTTGTAAATCATCCACATCGAAGTGCAAGGATTAAAGGTCATTTAACTGTAGACGAGTATTAGTATAAAATCAATAATAAAGGAAAACAGACCTTTCTTTACATTTCAAGCTTTAAATAATACCATTCATTTTCGCATAATCACAATGAAAATATTTAATTCGAGTGTCGCTTCGGTATATTTCATATTTCGATACATCACCAATCTACTACATACCTCTGCCATATTCTAAGATACAAATGGAGGGTTTTACTCACTTCGGAAATAAATCTGGTGTAATCCCAATCACAGGTGATTTGCCTGTTGTAATACCGTAGGATCACGTTTTGCAACACCTGTTGGATCTACTATAGTGATCGGAGGACAAACCAATTTCGTCGTCATCCTCGATACATACCAAAGTTTCATCCATAATACTGTCACTGATTACGTTGAATATTTGCTGCCCAAGTGTTGCATACAAATAATATATTTGTTCATCTAATATTGTATCGGATTTGCTTGATCTCGGTCTCGAGATTGATAAGGAATAGTCACAATGAATGTTTGAGTCTGAGGCATTTAGCGTACTATTTGTGTATGGATCAGTGCATTATAGATAGAGTGAATGAAATAACATGACCTAACATGTAACTAAGCGGAACATAACCACAATTGATTGAAGCAAAATACTACGTTACATTTACGGAGATGTTTGTAAATTCTTCCGACGAGTAATTAATGCAATAGTCGAAATGGATAACATCAGACTTTCTTTTATTGGTAGTCATATATCGCCGGAGCAGTCCCACTGTGAAATGAAGAAGACCTTCGGCTTGAAATTTGTTCACTTCACAGAGAATAATGAAAGCTGATTTGGTTAGCAAACTAGAGACGCTTCCGAGCTCATATTTGTGCTTGATTAGTGAACTCCATAACTAAGAACACAATCAGATTCCTATCAGTGTTGGGATAGTGTCAGGTATGACATTTATATCTCGGTACAGCAGGATTTATCTTTCAAGTGGTAACTATTTGTTTAACCATCCAATCTGAAATTTCGGGAAGAAGTAAACATTAATTGGGAGGAGTCAATTCACCAAACCAGATGATTCGCACGCTGAACTTTTAATTAAAACGGAGGGAATAGTCAATTCAAGATTGTCACTACTGGTTACATTGCTAGTAGGAAATACAGTGACTCCAGTTTTTAGATCCCTTCTATATCGCTCTACGAAACGACACATCAAAAAATTAATTTCCAACAAAACGCTATGCGAACGACTAACCTTCCAGGCTACACAACTTTTGAGAAACGCTCATTGTATTGTATTGTGTTTGATTGTAATATATTTTTGCATGGTCTTTCGCGTACAAAATGAGAGGATAAGTTCCCCACCACACCCGAATTAAACGCGTGGCAAAGAATAAATATTCGAAATTCTCGAGAGGATTTTTGGAAGATACATCTTGATCTATTCTCCAATGGTTACCTGGAAGACTGACAGAAGAAGTTGGGTGACTAAGAAGGGCGCGTTTTGTTAGTTTAATACCGCATGTGCGGAAAGCAGTGAGACGAAAGTGTGTGAGTGGAATATTTAAACTACTGGAATTTGGGATGGCCACAATACTGACTGGTGTCCAATAATCGAGAATGGAATGTTCGCATAAGGCGCTATTGAGAAGAGAAGGAAAAGCATCGGTGAGTGAATCCGCACCGTAATTTAGGAGAGGTGCAGATATACCATCAGGGATTGGCTCGCATAAGACGAGTGGATTCGTTTTACTTCCTTTGCTATTAGGCATGAAAGAAAGCTGACTTTCTGGCAAACCCGTAATTTAACGAAGTCTTCCTAGCATCTTTTAAGACCTTCAGTTTTGATGAAGAAATACGCCCGTTACAGGGAAAAGTTGCTTGCAAGAGAATATAAGCATCAAAACTTTGAGCAAGTGTATCTACACAATGGTTGACTTTATTATTTACAGATTAATGAGCAAACCACGAATTTGCATGGAAAACAGTTCTCCAAAGAATAAGAATAATGTTATCCTGCAGAAAATTGCTTAATAGCATTTTGATTTGGTTAAACTCCTTGAAATATTGGAAAGTTGTCTGAAAATAAACCTTTGCTTTTGAGGTAACTTACAATGACCGCTGATTGAAATTGAAACGCGTAGTTTAATATAGACTACCGTGGGACGATTAGTGCTCATTCTATCAAAAGTGAAGTTACCTCTGTTTGGGTAACCCGATAAATCTGTCAAATCAAACATGGTAAATGTACGTGTTGAAGCATGATTGGAATCACCTTCGATGTCGTGTAGGTTATCACTCAGCAAAGGCACCCGGAAAGACGGAGAAGAATAGAAACAGGATAAAATATCAGTTTGTGTCCAAAAATCCGCTACGTACAGTGTTATTTTATTTGTGCTCCTGTTAGGGGAAAACTTAGGATGTTACTGAATATTTATGCTGTCAATACCGGAAAATTAATTCGAACAGATTGGTTAAGGGTTGCTTGACCAAGAGGAACTGGTGGATGGATTGTCTGTCCGATCGGTATACACCAAAGCCTCAGATAGATATTTGGGCATCTACAACATTTGAGTTCACCCATTGACTCCTGAATGGAAACCACACAAGTGTAAAGATGTATCTGAGCTCGAAGAATAAGAAATATATGGGTACATTTTTTGGACAGACAGCGTGTCAGCACTCAATGGACCCGAAACATATTTTGGCTGGCTGTGTGCTCCTTAAAGCAGTCTGTCAACCGGCATCAATTCGTCCTTTCGGTTTAGTAGAAAATCCGTGAGGTACATGCTCAGTCAGGTCCAAGCGTGCAAAGATTCCAGGAGAATGTCTGAGTAGGAGTAAATCCAACCGTGAGCAGCAACGAATAATGCTCATAATGACAACAAATTTTTAGGTTGATGAGGGGACGGCAGTCGGAGAGGAAATGTAGCGCGAACAGTCAACGGACGACCGTCATTTCAGGGGCCAGTTAAAATGTGTCCTTGCTTCGCTGGAACCGATTACTAATTCGACAGCGCACTAGTCGAATGCTTTTATTACCATCGATTACTGATAACCAGAACGGTTACCATTTCCGCACACTTTGTCTCTCCAATGTTGGTGAGTCGGACTCAATTATAGGAGCTTTAAATCGTTGGATGGAATTTTGAAATTCACTAGAAAAGTCCCTGGCAGGGTTCCAAAGTACCCAAATAACCGAATTAATAGAGAGGGTAGAAATCGCCTTGCTGTTGTTTATTTACCGCAGGAACAAAGTGATTTAGGCATGTATTAATGCGTTATTGTGAAAGTTAAACATTGATGAGTGTCCAACTTTTACACCTTTAATTTTTTCATCTGCCACGAAGTTAATTGGCATATGAATTTACTATTTGAAGCCACTCCAAATCTACAGTTTTGAGAATATATCTGAACCAACGTATTCATCGATCTGTGCCTTGTACAGATTATGGTTCTTGTGATGAATTCTTGGATTTTTCGTAGTTAGAAAGTTGCAAACCAGTAGAATTAAAAAACAACAAGATAACGAAGAGAATACAAAGATTTGTCATTAAAAACACAATTTCACGCCGTTAGCAACAAACCAGGTGTTGATGATGAACCACATTTAAACTATCTCTCAGCCCGCCAGAACTCGATTCCATTACATGTCCAGTTGACTTGCTTCCAAATGGATTTACTGAGCTAAATATAGAAATCTGGACGATTCTGTGATGAACGTCGATTAATCAGTTTACATATATAATGAACACTGCTCTGGATAGTTGAGGGGAATTCACCTGTCACTTGTTACAAAATAACTCTCTGGTTTTCACTGGGAGTTTTGTAGATTTACGGCAAAATACATAAAATAGTGCCGGCCAAACGGAGTACCTAAAGGAAAGCAGTAATTTTCGGTAGCATGTTGCTTAGCAAACAAACTGGAAATAAATCCAAATTGAAAGTCCCGGCCACACCCGAGTTTTGCATGAGACTGAGTGAACTTTCATTAAGGTGGCTAGATGATTTTCTCGACTATTCCTAGGGTAATGTTATTTTTGAGTTTGCGAGTGTGGGAAATGTTGATCACAAGGGCGCGTGTTGTGATTCTCAAGGTATATTTTGGGCCGTTCAGCTTCTTTCACCTAGAATTCGGCGTGCAAGAACAGTTCGCGTAGATGTTCGTGTCGTGATGCGTTTCCATCCTCTACCGAGTAAAGCTAGTCAAATGACCCCGAAATCAAGCAGTAAAATAGGTAGCACATATTAACTTCCGGAGTCGAAGATCTTTTACGTTTATATCAGCTTTGTATTTGTCAAGATCTAACTACATCTGAACACACCAAGAAACCCCAACTTCATGTCTGGTAATGTTCAACCACGTATTCACCATATTGTTTGGTTTCACGCACACCAAGGGCTGTCCCCATTTGAAACTTAAGTGACTTTGTCTATTTATCCATTTCTTTCCAGATCCAGCAAAACAAAGTACCTAGAGGAATGAAGAAATTCAGTCGCTTCCAAGCCAACACTTTAAATCACGTGAAAAGAGAGTTTGACAAAATTCGGCTAGTTTGAACTGGGACTTTGAATGTTCACTCTCTAAATGAACAAGCCTCTGTGTAGACGCTCTCCTTTTTGCTCTCGAGACAAAGGAAACGAATTAGTTGCCACTTTTTTGACTATCTTATTAGGCTTCTTGCTCTCCATTCGTTTCCCTTTCATGTTCCGTTTCTCTCGCATACACACATTTGTTCCGTTTATTTCGATCTCCGATTCAAAAGATTTCAATGTTGCCGTGAACATTCAACATGTAAGTGCTTAATTATTGTGGCTTCATGTTGTATGAAGTTCAGACCACGTCACAGGTAACCTTCGCTTTCTGTGTAGGCGTTAGCGTTCAACGTGTACAATTCCGTTCTTTTGAAAAAATACGTGAATGAGGCTTCGTGACCTAATTCATTCCTGCTCCCCAGTGTCCAAGTAAGTTCCTGTCAACTGAAAATAACTAATATTTCCCGGAATGCTAACCGATGAAATGCTTGCTCATTCCCTGTCTTTCCAACATTCGGTTCACAGGTACAGATTTTGGTGACTGAGTAACTGCCTAATCTGCACTCATTCAGTTGGATACTTGTCAAATTAGGTAGATGAACCTTATAATTCATGGTGCACAACGGTTGTAAGTACAGTCAAAATAAACTTCGTAGTTAAGTACGGAAATAAGACAGTGGATTAAAAAATCTACTTTTTATCTCATGGCCGGGTTGGGTAAATTTGCCTGGTTTACTAGCAGCGTAGACGACTGTCAAACAAACGGATATGCATTTTCCTTAATTCGTGATATCCTAGCAGCCATCCATTAAACACACTGGTGAACTACACAATTAAGCAATCTTGGATAGGATTCCTGTGTAGTTCACATGAATCAATGTATATGGGACAATTGCAGGATGGTGTCGATGTTACCAGAGCCTTCCAATTGCAGAACGATTCGTTTCCATGCGGTGACTAGAAAACTGCGAGTCCTTGAGTTGTGAGTCAGTGATATGGAGCAGCAATGAGTGAAAGGCTTCCACGAATATTCAGCAACAGGCAACCAGTCCCACGAATAAATACATTTATTATGCTGTTGTGGATAATAGCTAATTGGTAATGTTATTGGACTTTGTCATCCTGGTCCAAATTCTATCTGATGCATTGCAAAAGAAGTACCATCGAGAAGAATTAAACCTTAAATCATATTCCCGAAACCTCTAAACTACTTCTATTATTCGCCCACTGTGGTTGTCTATAAATCTCTCGTAAAGTGTGATATCGTCGAGTAAGATAAGTCATTTCCTGGGAACCAAAACCTCTAGAATTATGTCCATAATTCTCCGAACCTTTGTCGGGTAGTTCGCCAACCCAAAATGCGTGATCTCACATTCACAATCCGGAGGGAATATTGAATGTAGTCTTCTTGTGATGTAACTTCCTGCCTCGGTGCAAAGTCGAAAACCATTTAACACCACAAAATGCCTCGAACGTGACATTTATGTGTTGAATTAGAAACGAGTCTTTCTGGGTTGGTTTACTTGACCTCCGATAGCCTGCGAAAGCCACAAACTGCCATTTGATCTATGGCGGACCATTGCGATAAGGTTTATGTGCGAAGTAATTTCGTCCTTAACATGATTCTGATCATATCGTCAAGATTTGGCGAGAAATGAAATGGAAATCACTGAACACTCTGCTTAATGCTCTGCTGTCTCTGGTATCAGTTTCATGTCGGATCAAAAGCATTATGTAAAATTGATTAAAAAGATTACCACTAGCAACGGCTATGCGTTGATATCGTTAGCACTGAAAGCAGCTCACTAACGGACGAAAACATTTGGTCGACCTGAGCGATTTTTCGTCAGTGCTGAAGGATTGCGTCTACAGTGTTATGCCTTTCGACCAAATTCGCACAGTCTACACCGCGGTCGCCGTCCAGACTGAAGGGAACTAGTGTCCTGAAAGCTGACCGGATTAATTTGAAGTGCTGGACCGCTCGACACAAGGCATCGAATTAGTTGGCAACATTGACCGACGTAGCCTTTTTCTGTCCGACTTTCTCCAGGACCTCCAATGTCGATTTAGATGGGCTGTGCACAAATTTGTTCTTCAAGGAATTATTAGCGAGATCCAGAGATAATTCTTAACAAACCATAGCGTTGCAATCTTTTTTCGACTGTGATTGTTATGCATTGGCTGTAAAATCCAAATTCGATTAGTAAAACTGATCCACCGACCTAGCGGATGTCTACTTTCTGGTCACGAACCTCTCTCGCCAGTATGACGGAGTATCTTTTTGGTCCCAAAACAGGCCAAGAAAATTAATCAGATTTCGTCATCTAACATGGCAGTGTCGTTGCCTTTTGGCCTCGTCGTATCCTGGGGAACTGAGGATGAATGTATCATGTTTTTCGGATTTCACAATTGGAAATTAACGACAAACCTAGAACTCCCATTAATGGCTGAAAAATTTGTCGAATAATTCACATTGATAATGATAAACTCAACCAGTTATTTGCTACTGCTGCCCACCAGGTTTCCACACGCTTCTACCATTGATTCCTACACAAGTAGTGGACAAGATGTAGCAAAACACTATACGGTAGTTCACAGTTTGCCGTCTTAACATGTCAGAAGATGTTTGCATCTGTTCGACTACCTACTTTGGTAAAAGGCCTAAATCCTCCGAATTCCTGAAGTGAAGAAACTAGTCCTGGACGGAACTGTCCCGTTGTTTGCATCCGCTTCAACCAAGTTTAAACCAGAGCTTTGAAGTTGGCTACTGACATGGAATCCATGGTCTACTGTTGCATACGTACGCTGTTATGTATCTGCTTTAAAAATCAACAAAACTTTTCAGATACATCGTCATCAACAAAACGGCATTCGTTGCTGGGATCTTTGGCAACAATCGCTTTTTCAGGGGTAAATTCAATCAGGATGACATAACGCAGTACATCCCGTATTAGTGAGGTAAGAAACTTAATGCAACAGTTCTTCAATGGACCGCTACCCCTGGACTGGTAGTTCTCACGGCCTTCGTTTAACTGCCTGTGCGTTTGTGCTATCATTTTCAGGCATATTTACGAATTGTGAAATCTGACGCAGGCAGTTCTATTTCGAAGTGCTTTCCTCACAATCTAGTCCGGACAGGCAAATAAAAATTCTAGTTGCAACTCGTTGATGCACGAATAATAAGACTTTTTGCATTTCTGCCGTTCTAAGATAAAATCCCCTACTGAATTCGATTGCTTCGTGAAATCTTTGTTGGCTAGTGTGACATTTGAAATCCCAGAATCGGTGGTGGTACAGAGCGAGAGAGCGAACGAGAGCGGGTACATTCAGCAATGCAAGCTGCGGTTGCGTAGTTACAATTATTCTGTTTCTGTTTGCTGATTGTTCGATGTAGGAAATGAAACAGCATTTCTTCGAATTGGGGACAAGTTATTTTTGCAAAGAATCCCGAGTGAAACGTCCTTCTGAAGTGATCTCTACAAGTGTCTGTGCAAAGATCCATGAACACAGATTTATTTCACATCTACTTCTAGCTAACAAAGTTTGTTCGTTACCGTTATAAGTAGCGATAATACCATGGTTATTTATACTTTGAAAATTTCCAATAGCCTTCAACTGCGCGCAGTATAAACGTAATTACTAGACTAAAAGCATATTTTGAGCAGCATGTATTTGTTGAATAGTTTCAAACAAGGCAAAACGGAAATATTTTTCCTGGGTAGTGGGAATATCGTTCGACGAGAAAATGCACCCATAATCAGGAGCGAACATGATCTACTGCCACCGTGTAGTGTTTCGTCTACCTGCAGTAAGATTTTCAAGCTCCTGTGAAACGTCGTATTCACTGGAAGCAATTATGTAAGCATTTGCTTAATAGATGCACCCAGTATGATGTTTAAATAATTCGACACAGTAGGCCATTGTCGATTGGTGTGATTTGAAAATCATGCAGAATAACTCCATCCATCGGTTGTACCATTTTCAACTGTTTGAGCTCAGTTTGCGTTACGTGCACTAGTTCAACAGTGAATGGCAATAGCACTATTTGGTACATTAGACATTTACATCGAGATCAACCATTTGACATTTTTCCTCCGGTGTCACACTCGAAACGAATTGTGAAGCGCATGGAGTACAACTTCCTGATACTAGCAGATGTATGTTATTTGGTTTAGGTTTTCATTTGTTCTCCCTAATCCACACCAAGATGTGTGCAACTTCGGAAACCAAAGAGAAACTGATACTTATGCGCTTCCCTGAACAAACCACTTCCCCATTTCCACACGTGTGAGTCGATCAGTCACCTCCTGGCCGGGTAACCCAGGTAAGTTTTTTTCAGTGTACCGAGCTAATGTCGCGAGTAAGAACGGTGAGTTTGGCATTATGGTATTTTTCAGCAGGGCTACGAAGTGACCGACTGATTTGTCGTAGATCTACTGCATGTGTACAGTGAAGTAATATTTGATCACAGAAGTTTCTTTGCTTAGACCAGTTTAAAATGTCTGACTGTCACCGATTCGATTTTCGCCAACATCCGCATACTGAAAGTAATTGGCTTGTTTTGGGAGGCATGAATGTAAGATAAACAACAAGGAACGTTGACGTATCTACCTTAGAATAATCAGTTTCTATTAGAGACGGGTCTGTGTTAGCAACTCATTATCGTTCAGTGATAGACAGTTCGAAATTTAAGGCGGGTATGGAATGCCCAAGTCTCTTTGCTGAGAATGACCTTGAATTGAAAAACAAAACTGGGTAACATTGTACAAAACTCAAGTCCACTGAGTGAAAATTTCTAACACTAGAAAAATGATTTGATGAAAAAATCTCAACAAACCGTGTTTTCGAACTCAACGCACATCAGTCTAGCTGCATCTTTCCTCCTATTTCTGCCAAACGTTTCATTTCATCACGTTCGAAAATTCACCCTTGCTTGAGTTCAAAGGAGTCTTGGATGACTTGACTTAGATCAAAGACTCCAGTTATATATGGAACTAGCAACGATTAACTGCAAACATATTTTGAACAACTTCATGAACAATTGCAAATTAAGAGGACATCAGCAAAAGTTACGAATAGTTTGATGACAACGAAGCTAGATTATCTAGGGCAATAATGCTATATAACGCTTTCAAAATGCACTGGTCTACTGAAAGCAGACTTTATAGCTGCTCAGTGTCCCCGGGGGTGGCTGGGTGGAATGAAATCTCAAAGGCGTATGAAACCGATTCTGAAAACCTCGAAAACGCCTTAAAATGACGCACATTTCGCCATCCAATGAACTGAAAGCGAACGGTGCATTTTAGATGAACTTAACTCTCGAATATGATTTTGATAGCAAGTGCAAAGCAAGTCCACTGTTACGAAGGAAGAATCACCCAAGCTGCTTTAGTTAAACCATGCCTGGTGGAAATGCAAAAAGTGGATCGTCCCGAATTTTTTTCAAATACTACTTATACGTCACCTCCGAATCAAACGTTTTACCAGTAGTTCTGCAAATTTAGGCAACCCGATTGTGTTTAGGAGTGTGGATGGTTCTACTATGTGACCCAGATCACGATTCGTTGTCTGAAGTCATATCATTCGGCTTAGCGATCTAGGACTCAAACATTATTCGGCCTCTCTCTCTCGGTTTCTTCGGTTTCTTCGGCGCTCGACGAATCTCATTTGCGATGATATGAGTGTCAAGCTTTCCATGGAATAATTAGTGGCCGCGGGTGGTTAACCAGAAAACTAAACCCCTTCGTGGACTTCAACACTGGTTTCGTT
Organism: Fasciolopsis buskii; assembly: GCA_008360955.1. Lineage (NCBI taxonomy): Eukaryota > Metazoa > Platyhelminthes > Trematoda > Plagiorchiida > Fasciolidae > Fasciolopsis > Fasciolopsis buskii. Next base: position 20,724 of record LUCM01006656.1, read on the forward strand.
GGCAGACTTCTGTCTCGATCATGGAACTATCACTGATATAAACTACTTGGCTTCCGCCATCCGATATCAAAGGAAAGAAGAATTCTTGAACCACTGTCGGCCACGAATGAGCTACGTTGGATGAGACAAAGCATGTAACAGAGGGTACGTAGGCGCATTGTTGTAACTTCTGCAGATTCCATTACTTCGGGTGACTAAGTAGGTTTAATGACAGCGATACTGGCTATCAAACTGGATTTCTCCAATTAGGAGTCAGAGTAAAATCATGGCGGGCGAATTATCTTCCATGAGATGCACATATGCAAAGATCCAATCGTTGACTTCATTGGTCCTCACTCTCATCCCCCAGTTTGAGCCCGTCCAATCATTTATTTGTGCAAATTCTGTTATTTAAAATGTTAAGTGATCAGTTTGTTTGATTCGACCATCTCCTCAATAGCATTCTTTTTTTTCGCTCCTGTGTCTCGTACAGCTTACTCTAAATCCGAAGGTGTGATTTTCTGTGTTCCCGACTTGTCGAATGCTTTTGAAGAATACTTTTTCATGCCATCTCAAACTCGTTTACAGTGCCAGAGTTCGGTGACTATTCGTATTCTGTTTTTAATAAATGTGCTCTGATCTACGCGTTGGTCAACACGCCTCGAAATGAGCGTTGCAAAGAGGACAAAGAAGAAACTGAAATAACACAGCTGACGGATTGGGTATATAAGGCAAGCAGGAATAGAGTTCCAGTTTAACAAGGCGAAACGAAGGAAATCTGTGAAACACATGAATTTTAAAAGCTTAAGAAGATTCACGGACTGTGACGGTTTACGCGGCCGTGGCAGGTGAGCACAGCGGTCTCGATCACTGCTAAAGAAAGCAGGCAAAGTGGTCGAGTGAGAACCTGCCCATTTTCGACCAAATGTGAATGGGACTGTAAGTGTCTGTCTACGAAGACGGAAAATAGCGTTGAATTGTTGAATGAAAACGATTCCGACAGACAGTTTTCGGTTAGTGAGAAAAATTGATGCCTTGAAATTTCGGGGTGTAGGAGGTCCGGGCGCTGGCAGCTTTCATAGTGAACAGTCACTGACAATGACGATTGAATAAACCCAGAAAGTTCAATGAGAACAAAAGTTTTTCCATTGCCATCAAGTGCTGATAACCAGAGGTATACAAGATCATAAATGAGTGATATTCACTAATGATATCCGCATATTCAATGAACCGACATACCTGGGCAGCAATAACGGATTATGTACAGTTTCTAAACAATTGAGGTTAGAGAAATGGAACAACATATGCTCAGTTTATGGCGATCGTTGATTATGAAAAAAGTTTCTCATCAAACGTTTTAGTCCAATTGAACTAGAGCATTCTGCTTTTAAGCCCACTATTTATGACTCGACTAAGATTCATTCTAATAACTCACTCTCTCTCTCTCATATTGTAAATCTAGCAGGTTCACTGAAATTTTATCGGTGAAATCAGTGAACGCCAATCATCCGCCCATTCTACAGTGCCAAATTTTCCGTCATCTCTGACCTCTGATCTCTTTGCATCATCATTAATAAAAATACCGGCTGAGTAATTAATGATCCAACTGGCTCGAATGTCTTATCCTGGTTTACTATGATCGAAAAAGGTTTGACGAGTGTTGCACCGTGCGTCAACTAGTTTTCGAACGGTATAGTGTTCACGGTGATTTGTGATCTCTATGATGCTGAGATATTAGGATAGACCAAAACGCTAATAACGAACGTGGGCAGGAGTGCAACCACACTAAATAATAAACCTGCTCCAAGCTGATGTTGAATTCCTACTCTAACTGGTAGTATGATTTTAGTGAAAGAACAGACAAGATCCGCGTAACTCTTCCGGGAGCCTAGTTCATCAAACCCAGGTAGATCGATAAACAGTTTAGCATAATCACTATTCCAATGATAGAACTCAGCTAGTTCGGTTTTATTCATTAGACTGTCGTCATTGGTTACTTTTTACCTTGATAAAATCCAGAGTTAAATTTGGTTTTAAGATTGTTGTAGTAGAAATTTATGTGAAGAAACAATTGACAGGGCATCAATATTAATAAAACATTTAATTATGGTCAGCAATTTGAAAGGTGCATTTTGTCGCAGATCAGGTTAGTGTTGTAGGAAGTATTAGTAAACTTCAGTGCCAACACTAACCAGTTAGTGGAAATGTTAAAATTTGTACCATATATAACATGAAACATGGTACAAGGGGCAAACTTTCTGTCCAATAAAAGATAAACTGGGGATGAAAAAGCCTAGCTCGAGGCTGAAAATCTACTTCGGTTAGGGCGGGCTAAAATCAAGCTCAGGTATGCCGGAAGGTCAGCACAATGAAGAACTAAAGGATAGGGCGAACAAAGAAACGGTGTCCGTATAACTCGGAAGTGATGCATCACAACACAAGTGTGGTGAGTAGGACTGATGTTTCAAGGCAACTGAAAGTTGGGATGCTTTGGAGGCATTGAAGATAACATGGTGATTGGGGATCTAGGAAATGTTCAAGATCGGGATTTAGAGGTAACCTGGCGATACGACTTTCTCGGCTGGTGTTGGTGTTTGCACGACGAGGAGTATGGTAAGAAATATGGTAATAGAGAGTAGCGTCACAGACAACGGGATGTAATGGGTCGGATGTAGTGGGCGGAAAATCACCAATAAATACAACGATAAAGATGAGTGCACGCAATAAACCGTTGGGAATGATAGCATCCGTCGAAAACGATAGCGACAGGATTTCGGGCGGAGATAGTGTGATTACAGAGCAAATTTAGCGCTTACCATACGAAAGCTGCGGAGAATCCGAACAATACTAACTTTTTCAGAAGATCTTAGCGTTAAACCGAGTACGAAGCTTCGTAAACATCGGGGAGACCAAGTGATAACTTGATAGTCCTTCCCCCTCGAGAAACAAGCGCAGCTGTTTAGGGAAGACAGCTGAAAGTACTTTCGAAACAAAATGTGTCAGGGGAGTCAGATAATATTTGTTGAGGTCCGAAGGATCACCGCGTTTAGAAATGGGGGAAACCATTGTGTGTTCCAAAGCTGTCGGAAATGCAGGAACGTTAAGATAAAGAGAGAAAAGGCGACTTGAATGAGGAACCAAATTAGGTGAACACATTTTAAGGGCCATGGGGACCGGCTGGTTTGCAAATATTCAGAAATCGCAGTCCTATTTCTGGCGATAAGTAGAAAAAAAGAGAGACAGTGTGAAATTTATGAGTGGGAGGTGTACGAGAATTCGGTAAGGTCGAATTGAAGGCAAACCTCATCTTCTTCGTGCAGTTCACAAACAAGACCACCAGAGGGCCTAGAGGTGAAAAGGAAGTCGGACGAGAAGAAACCGCGGAAGACCAATTTAACAAAGGACCAAAACATTTGGCTAGCGTTAATGAATAAGTGTAAGGGTTCTGCTCTACAGCTTGTTTTGTCTTTCTGTGAAGTTACTGAACACTTGTGTCTAGCTTGCATGAATCGGTAGTGAGAAATAGGGTTGGATGAGGGGCACAGGCGACGACAGGTTGAGCCCTTCAAGTGTAATGCACGAGCGTATGCAAGTTCAAACCATTCCGGTTCTCAGGGTTTTCCTGACTGGGGAACGTGTGGAATAAACGACTCTCACCTTGAATAACAATGTCGGGAATGTTTGAAACGGATGTGATAACTTTTGAATTTAAAAAAAAATGAGGCGGAGATACTAATGATTATCGTGTTCGTCCTAATAGAAATGATGATATCATACATATAGGCTAAGACAAAATTAAGCCCAAAATACGTCTAGTTCATGAACTCATGGAATATCTGAGTTGAATTTCTCAAGCCAAAATGCATGCGGAGAAATTCGTATAGGTCAAATAACAGTGACGGCAATCTTTCGAATGTCCTCTGGTGATACAAGTATGTGGTAATACACTCGTAGCAGATCTGGTTTCAAGAAAATTCTTTTGCTCGATAGGCTTTTAGAGAAATCGTGAATGTTTGAGATCGGGCAGCATTTTCAAGTGCACAATAATCACCACAGGGGCCCCAGTAACTTTTGCTATTTGGGTTCATGTGGAGTTGGGATTCGCGTGGGCTGCTTGATGAACGGATTCTTCTCAGGTTCAACATATGCTGGAATTCTGCTTTGGCTACAGGAAACTTCTCGGAGAACAGTCTGCATGGACGCACTTTTATCTGGTGAACTTTAGTAATAAAGGTGTGCTTCAGATGAGAACGCATGTATAAGAGCTACTGTGAGAAATTTGTTCAAAATGGAAGAAAATGGTGATTGAAGTATCATCCGACTAATTCCAAGAGAAAGGATCCAAGTGCAAACGTCGCGTGCTTGCAGATGTACAGTGCTGTTTAACAACACACGGTGTTTTACATAAATCACAAGGCCGAGAGCAGAAAGAAAGCCCATTCCGAGGATCGGATGGAGAATGTCAGCAGTCATAAAAGCCGCCTTGAACCTAAGCCCGGTGTCAGTCGATTTTGATCATAAGTTTTCATGAAGAAACCCTTAGCTGCTTGGAGAGTGAGTGTAGCAGGACGCAAATGGTGCTGGTCTGGAGGAATGGGGAAACATTTATTTTGATATGGGTATTAATTAAAAACCTCATGGAACTAAACCGTCAGGTTCACAGCCAGTGGCAGCGGTCGCCATTAATGACGGGTATTGCTGAAAAATGTGCTTTGAAATTAATATAAAGATTCAAATCTGCCGTTTTCTCTAGCCAAATGCTGGTGATCTCATCAATAGCAGTGATTGGGTGGAACGGCAGGAGATCTTCTAACTAGTCGAGGGCTTGACGCGAACCAGTTTTGATTTACGGGTTCGAAGGAACAACATTCACCCGCGACGTAAAATAGTTACTTTCTTACTTAAGTTGCGAGATAGCGTCCGCAAGCTTTGTGAACGGAATCGTGACAAAAATTTTGCTTTTGGGATTATCGTTAAACATTTAGTCGGTTGATTGAATCAATTCTGCTTTCGAGACATCTTCCTTGAAGGACACCAGAGCATCCTTAGTCGAAGAAAGTGTTTCAGTTACATGTATCGTTACAGAGAGCCGTCCATTTTACGAAATCCGCAGAAGTTGTTTCACGTATCTGGTAATTTTTTTGAAGCAGAACAGTTGGTCCGTCATTTTCTGAATAAGCGCAGCAGTAAATCGAAGTCCTCGGTATCACTGTCAGCATCGTGCACAAATCGTCTACTTGATTTAACAAAATATTTTTGCGATCTGTCTTGTAGTTATTGGTAGTTGTCATTAATGGACTGAAGTCGACAGAACTTTAGACGCTTTTGCTAGGCCAGCTGAGAACATGTTCTCGTGGACATAATTATCTGAATCGAAGTAGCAAGTCCGTTGCATTTTTCAAGCGGTTTCTATATAAATCTCGTGTTTTCCTCAAGATGAAATATGATGTCGTGGTACCTTTTTGAATTATTGATACCGTTTTGTAATCGTGTTGTCCTTATCTGCTTAAAAAAACTCGTAGGTCAGTACATGATGCGTTCAATGTAAACTGTGCTTCCACTGCACTGTCCCGGAAACAAACCAACCAACCAAACAAATTGTTGAGACGTTTTCCGTTGGGTGCATTGTTCCCAGTATGAGGACGACAAACTTCTTTATTTACTAAATGGTATGTGTTAGCAGTAGGTGATTGAAAGTTTTCACCCTGAGCTATCATCGCTCAAATGATCATTAAGATACAATGGAAGCACTCGCTGTACAGCTGTTTCATTCTCGTTAGGAATCATCAGTAGTGCATATCCAACGCGCCCGTACCGGGACGCGAACCCGGAACGAATGATTTTGAGTCGAACGCCTTAGTCATTACGCTACCGGGTTGGGTCTGAACGGTTTGTTGTCTCACACGTTAGGCTAATTTATTCGGTTGCTCTAAAGGAAGGAAGACAGAAATCAGGTCACCTCTTACCTACATGTTACAGAAAATGGCGTCTTGCCTATCGTGTTTTTAGTTGTTAAAGGCAATGTTCAATGTGGACCAGTGTCTAAGGCAATCGTCAGTGTTATTTTGATTAGGAACACTCGAAATTCTTAGGTTGATTAATCCTAGTAGGATTGCCAAATCTGCTGATTATTAAGAGTTATAGTTCAATACGGATTATTTACGGAAGAGAGCAAATGTTAGCCAATCCAGATGCCATTTATTCATCAATATTCTTCCATGGTAACCAGCTCGAGTTTCAATGCATTTATGTAAGCGTTAACAGATATAAATGAAGACAAAATATTCCTTAAGTGAATTATAAGTCTTTACGTGTATAAATGCCCACGCAATTAAACTGATTCTCAAACCACTTCCCTCATGCAAATCAGCGCACTCTCTCCAAAGTATTTGCTCAGATAAACCTGTTTATAAGCACAGATGCTTAGGTTAATTTTCGTCTCTCATAGGCTCACCTCACAGCTCATTGGTTACTCCTACTCGACCAACAGAAGCTTGAATTCCAACCGCGGAGTACGAAAAGTAAACATGCTGAATACAAATTGCATTTCACTGTTCAACTTCATATTAGACTGCTCGAAATTAATGCGACTAAACAATGTACAGTGGAGGCAACGAACAAATGGCTATTGTGAGGCATTTCTTCATATGTTTCACCGTTACACTTGCATTGACTGCAAGCACAACCGGGTTGTTTGCATTACCTCATATGAGAATCAATTTCCCTGCAACCCGTCTGTTTCTCCGTACGCAGTTTATCATCGATTTACTCGGATGTGTCGTTACCATTGCGTACTGGATCACATTCAACTTGGACATTCCGACCAGCTTGTTGTCTGGATCAGCATTCAGCTACCTCTGGACCAGCTACTGCACAACTGCGATGATTGAACAAATCAGCTCCCAGAACCTTATACTTCTCTCTATCGATCGATACTGGGCAGTCATTAGATTTCGTACCTATCCTCGGGATTCGAAATTCTATCGTTTTGGCTTGGTTGTCATCTCCGTGTTGACAGGAATTGTCTCGGTAGTATCGACCCCTATCTTGAGTTACTATGGAACTCACGTGAACCTGATTGGTTCGAGTAAATTGACAATATGCATGAAGATTCAGGCAATATATGCGCTCCTTGTCGGACTCTTAATTCCGGGATTCGTGATTTCTGCATTGCAAATAAAAATTCTGAAGATTTTGTGGCAAATGAGAAGATTTCCCGCAATGAGCGAGTCATCGACCAACACAGAGTTAAGGTCGAACCAAAAGGTGATTGATCAAAGCACAAAAGGAATCTCAGTTGGAATAGTTTTCATGCTGGTCACTTTCATTTTGGTCAGGTCCATTTATCTTTCCATGTATGTTATGAAGATGTTTGGAAGTGAAGACTTATATCCATTCAAAGAATGGAAGAACGATGGAATTTTCTCGTATTCCATCTCATTCTCCATAAATCCAACAGTAATGATATTCACTTCTCCGGGTGCACGTGAATGGCTGTTGGAGAAGTTCGTTTCAGTCGTCGAACCAATTCGTCGCTGGTGTCACCTGTCGTCAAGAAACCCAGCATCCCAATAATTCGTGAACTGGAAATTTCATCGCAGCAGTCACCCAGCCCATGTGTGTTGTACACCAAACTTACCATTCGAAACTTTAACTCAGATATAACATTTGCCGTTTATTGTCATGAATTTGTTTTCTTGTTAACCTTAGCCTCACAACCAAAGCTCGATCTTATTTGTTTCCCAATGTTTCCTGGGATTGGATCCTTATCAATGTGCAGCCATTCACGTGGAAAATAAACATGTAATTTTGAATGGACTTTGTTCACTTACATTTCCAGAGTTTAGTCAAGCATCAACATCGGCATCAGATGCTCAGCCCAATGCGTATACGTTAAATTCACACATCTCAATATGGGATTGTATTATATGATTCCTCTCCAGTCATGCCGACAAAATGCCGTTGTACCAACAACCGATAGCTATCAGTGAGGTTCAAGACAGACGATAGGTGCTATGCACTTCACGCACTATATCCAATATTGATTTTTTTTCTATGATGTGGCCTCGGTCGGGTTCGCTCGAGTGTATTTAGTCAGCTGAATTACCTGGTTAGCCAAACCTGAGTTTCCCGTAAAATCCACTGGAGTCTAAAGTCTTCTCATTCACCAAGTTCCTTTCAAGAGAACGAAACTATCATGGCGTTACTATTTCCGGGATCGCTGATGGTAATTCTTCTTGAAATGTGAACGTTATTATATCAAAACATAATATGAAACATAGGGGAAACAAAACATGGCGAAAAGTCTCATATTCATTTTCTTCCAACTCATCTAATTACACAGTATGATATACGGCTGACGAAAGCAGACAGGAATGGGGAAACACGATTACAATGATATCAATACAATAGGCATAAAAGATAGTTATTAATTTGAAGTAGATGAATGATGTCTTATGTAATAAGAAATGGAATCATGTTGACTTTAGATTCGAAAACACGGAGAGGTATCAAGACCGTGTCTTCTGCATAAGACATAATACTCCAGCGATGACACCGGCACCATGTTATTATACGGTAACTGAGAATACACAGTGGATTCGGTCAGCAATATTGGGGGAACGTATTAAACTTAGCGTACACACTGAGGTATCGATTAGCGGACAGATATGGACATAATTCTCACAGAATCAGGAGAAACGATCACGCACGAACGAAATAACATGGCAAATCATATTTATGTTTTCTAGCCCGATATATCGCAACAGAAAAATCCGATGCATACAAGACGAACAATATTATATTTTCATCGTCCAGTAAATATGTTTGACACAAATTTTCTAATCTCCGTATTTTCGAAATCTGTGTATGAACGAGCTGTAATGAAAGAAAAATTTTTTCTTCGTCGTGTCACATGATTCTCTTGAAAACAAACAGGGCTTTCTTGATTCGGGATAAGGGGAGACAACAGAATAATACGTGACCGAAATCGAATCAACAAATTGTTGTGCATGCTGAACATTCACCATGCAAGAGAATCACATTTGGGAGAGGGAAATCGAGTTGATAGAAGAACGAGCAAAAGACCTGAGGAACGCCCAAATGTTCAGTCGAACACCTTCAAATTTCATCACAATCCGCCCCACCCACACAAGATGTCACGTAGTAGTTGTTATAGCAAATCTATTTCATCATATTTCATTCGTGTACGAGGGAAAAGTACATCAGGCCTGCATGAATTGTCTTCATGATGAGGTGATTTTATTGAAATACGTTTTCGTTTGTCAAAAGCACAATAGAAAGCAGGGAAAAATTATCTCAGTCGTGATTAAGTGGTTTAATTCAGACTAACATTTGACGTATCATGGTGACTCGTGGGGTGAACATTGCTGTTGCCGACCTTTGGAGCACCACGGTTCTAACACCGCCCAGATCCTTGCAAAACTAGAGAGGAATACATTGTAGAAGAAAACTCGAATATCGGCAAACGTGTTCTTTCATGAAATAATTCAACATGTGATATCAACTCACTCAACTGACCATTAAGAAACCATTGAAGCACTCACTGTACAGTTGTTTCATCCTTGTTAAGAATCATCAGTAGTGCATATCCACCGCGCCTGAACTGGGAGGCGAACCTGGGTATTAATTGCACGCAATTATACATTGAAGACGATGTACCGGAGCTGTTTTGGTTCCAAATTTTTCACTGGACGATAAAAACGTTGATTGACGACTAGTTCTAAATGGAACAATGTGGCATATTTTGAGTGTATTTGTAATCTGAACAATCGTTACCATCAAATTGTTAGGTCCGGAAATGTTTGCTCGTAGTGAGTTGTATTATGAATCGATTCAGTCTTGACTATCAGCCGTTTCTTGCTACCTCGAGCCAATGAATAAACCCACGGCTTAATAAATGTCGACGATTATGCATAATTAGCTATATATATATATCACAGCGTTTTAGCGTCAGCTCAGCTTGTCCGCTGAGCCATTCGTAATTCTGGTGCACCTTTCCATCCGTGTACCACAACTCCCCCTTTGGCATTCGTTCCAATTCGATATGTTGTACATTGTGTTTTACTTGATTGGTCTTTGGAGCAAATTTTCTGACAACTCTTTAAATATTTGATTTAGTCCTTGCAATATTTCGGAGCCCGACGTCATCACTGTGGTATTTTTCTTTGATTTATATATTCAATCATGCTGACTTGATGTCCCTTCAGATGGTCTTGTTTTATTGACGCTGTGTTCGATAGGATTCGTGAATTATGCACTGGCCCACTCGGAAACATAAATGAGTCGGAAGACGTTGGCTGTAGCATCACACGACTTCACTTGTGATAGCCGTTAAAAGCTCAATGGACGACGACGCACGTGTTGGGCTCGAACTAAAACGTACATTATTTGGAATACAATTGATGGGATTTGCCCATGGCCACTTTGACCCACTACACGGGGAGGAGCACCGTCAACCTCGAACTTGAAATTTGTAGTGGGATAGAACCACACTACGTCATTTGTGGTAACAACCCGAGCGATGGCGGATTGTTATCTGCCACGAAATCAACCGACAGATCTGGAATTAGCACCGCTGAACCTCTCGAGGAGTGATGCTTGATCAACTTGAGCATATCCTGTCAGACGCCTAGCAAACTCGTTTAAACGACTAGTGTCCCTGGTTAGTATGTCACTCTTTAAATGTAGTCCTATTAACATAAACCAAATGGTTTGAAAGACAGCATCGTAAATGTCGAGCTCCAGCTGTCGAGTCCGTCGAAGGCGTTTGCTCCCTGAATGTTATAAAACGTACAAAAGAAGGTCCACAATAGTCAGCAAATATTTGTGGATTGGGAATAAGATATTGGAATCAAAAATCCTCATGATGCAACACAAAACGTGGCCATTAGGAAAGTTACAGCTTTTGACAAGAACAGTAACCTATGAATAGATGGTTGCATCTACTTCATTTGCGTACATGAAACGGAACTCGAGGCGTCTTCGAAAGTAAAGAAACTAAAGTTATCTCATAGTCAAATCAAATTTACCAATTCATAAGATTGGTTATACAGACGCCGATCACTTACTGCTGTTTCCAGCCATTAACTGATGGCTACCACTTTTTGGTCGCTCGAAATGGAAGCTGCACAACAAGTAGAGTGAGAACTAGAGCGCTTGACCGGTAAAATAAGGAGGCAGTCGGAAATAGTAACTGGTTTAATGTGCTCACCAAGTGCATGCGAGCATTGGGTGTGTTGGAATAGCATGCAAAATGGCAGCGGCGCTGGCTGGTTAACTTGCTGTTAAACAACCGACCCGGAGTCAAAAACCCAAGTATCGCTGCTAAGACCTTACTGCTCTCAAGTCACAAAACCTTTTGATTTATTCATCATGAAATTTTCCGGTCGCATTTTCTCTTCTTCTCACTTTCTCTTTCATTTTAAACAATGACTTAGAAAAGGTGTTGTCAGCTTGAACTAAATAAACGAAAGGGCGAAAAATCTACTTCTAGCCATTTTCTAACCCTAACCGAAATAGGCATTATACTGCTGGAATTGTAATGCTTCGCTCGTTCGACAGACAACTTCGTGCACGTCCCACGTAGTCTCCCATTGGCAATGCTACATTCAGCCGATCATTACTCAGCGCAGATCTTCGTAAAAACTAAAGACCTAGATCGTCTTAGGAAATTAACGGAACTATTTTGGTCAATTCTGCTGTTCAAACTTAGTATTTATCGCTGCAACGACTTCTAGAACATGACTTAATGTTGCTGCGTCAGTACTGCTTAATGAAATTCTTCGGAGTAGGCCCTTCTCACTTTTCATCATGACAGAGACCAGCCGAGGCAGTCATTTTGCTCGCTTAACGGGGGTCAAATCCTGGCGCTTGGGCATGCTTAGTGACCGGAAACTCGTTCTAATGCAAGCCATCCAGAATGAGCTGTACGGGCAGCCTCAAGTCTTTTCACTCAATTGTATCCCGGTATCATCGACGCGTATACCTTTTGTATTTCAATGTACACAGCCTTACACTGATCGATTGGACGCTCAATCTGACTTGAAATATGTTCACTCAAACTAATGCGTAACTATATTTCTGTTTTTTTTTCGATGAAATTCATTTGCAATTGCATTTGAACTTCTCGGTCAGTTTTAATTCAGAGGGATAAAGAAAAGATAATTTTTGACCATTGGGCTGGTATCTATGACACGCTGCACAGCGCTGAATAGGGGAAATAAGGAGCCACGCAACAACGTGTGGCTAATGACCGAAATTATCGGGTCACAATATTAGACTTACATCATCTCCTTTATGGGGAAATCCTAATTTGATTTAAATGTTTTAACTGAAAAACAGTCGAAGTCTTTGATAAGAAAGTGTTTCTTGCGCTTTCCGATAGATCCAGACTTATAATCACTAGGTTTTAAGTTTTCGCTCGACTTCCTTTGTGTTTTCCTTGATTTT
>LUCM01006656.1:33829-49312 GCA_008360955.1 Fasciolopsis buskii
TCGAAAGTCCATGCAAGGTGGAGATTGTTTTGAGGCCCCTTGGGTGATGAATATTGGTATTACTTTGCATGTGTGCAGCCACATGTAATAACAATGCTCTTTAAGAGAGGAATGTTTGTGAACAACCGTGTCACCATCGGGGACAGAAAATTTGGTAATTTTTCTAGTGTACGTCCCCGGAAGTTGCCACCAATTCGAAGTTCATTTCAGTTCAGTCCAGTCCAGTTTGTACAAAGATTAACACTTTACTTGATTGCACTGACACCGGCTGTTGTCTTGTAGAACCGAATACCAATGAAGGAGAAAGTCTCACGGTCAAGGGCCAAAGGAAATGAACAGAAGCAAAATCATCCAGTACAGAAAAATATCACTGGTTTAGACATTAAGCCATATGCCACTCATCATCTTTTAGATTGCGCTTGCAAACCTGAACGCGCAAATTTAGAACGTTTTATTTAGGACCGACCCCTTGCCAAAGTTTTGAAGCTTTTTTGTCACATCATGCGTTGATTAACTTGACCCATCTCCCAACCACTGTTTGTCCTTCAGGTCCAGAGGACAAAGAGGGAGCCGGTGTGCAGGAACGCGTGGCAATTGTCCCAGGTAGATTAAACTATTCATAACCAATGCCAATTGGCGCTGGTCAAACATCAACAGATTTCGCAGGTTTCCAGCAATGTTTGGATGGTTGGCTGGCGAAGGAGGCCAAATAATCTGTTCCTTGAATCGCTTCAGGCGCCACTTCTGATGGTCTATCACTAAGTCACCAAATTTCTTTTTGAATTCATTTACATCTGGCATTTTGAGCACTGGTTCTGCTAATCTTTTCGTTGAGATTATGGTTGTTGCTAATGATACCGGTCTATTCCATTTCCTCATGTTTTGTTTTTCAACAACTTCTGCGGACATTTTTAGTCCCAGGGATCTACAGATCACTGTGCATGTGACATCCAGAGTGATGGATCTTCGAACTAGGTTGTTGTATTAACAGCAACACTTCAATGATAGTCATCTTTGGACTAGACTCCTGCGGGGCGTCTGCCCAAGCAGGGATTGAACCTATTATCTGTTTCATGTATTTCCTCAAACCTCGGGATTGTGTTTTATCCATGGCCTCGAAGAAAATTTTGAATGAAACTCGATTCACTGATTATTGTCATAAGCTCCAACACAGGAATGGTGGGATCTGTGTTACCACTGTTGTCGTTTAGGAGCAAATGCAAGTGAATGGAGAACTAAGTCGTGTTCCGAATACACCTATGGAACAGAATAACTAACGAAGTCAGCCGATTTCGGTTTTCAAGGTGAACATATTCTCCCTCGGAATTAGTCCATCGTTAAATCAAGGAATCGTTTGTTGTGATTCGGTCCACCGATGCATCCTCGTCTCTCGTGATCAAAGTATGGACACGAATATTTGAAATAGGATATACTGATGCACTCTCAGGAGTGACGTCTGCTGCGTTGGACAGGACACATTGGGGAGCAGTTTTTATGGCCCACAAACACAGTGGGCTTTCCACCTTTGACTGAAATTGAGCCAATGCAGGTGGAAAACAGTCCACAATCAGACATGGTGATCGCGGAGATAAGATTCCATAAAAAGGCATAAGGTAGCTGGATAAGATCTACTGTCGTCTTCCTCCTTCAAGGATGGCAGTGAGGTGTTTAAATCGGATTTAAAATGCGTCCAGTAGCAATCTGCGCAACGGAATACATTTCTAATAAATTGTGTGAATCCGCGACGGTGCCGATTTAACAGAACGTTGTTAGATCATTATGTAAATGCTACAGAGTAATTAATTCCTTAACCGCTATATCCGAACTGCTCGCGGACATTACCATCACCCGAACCATGAATTCTTTCTTTTCACGAAATAATTCACCATTTGATATCATCGATCAACTCACCATAAAGAAACCATGGAAGCTGTTTCATCCTTGCTAGGCACCGCGCCCGAACTAAGACGCGGTGGATATGCACTGCTGATGATTCCTAATAAAAATAAAACAGCTGTACAGTGCTTCCATGGTTTCTTTATGGTGAGTTGACCGATCATATCACATGGTGAATTATTTTATGAAAACATTCGATCTCCTACTACTAAAATTCTATCATTCTTGATTTGAGAGAAGCGTTCGGGTCAGCCGATCGGGCAGTTCTTCGATTCTACGTCTTATTGAAAGGTGTGTCGGATAAATTCATTTCATTCACCCAATATCTGTACGCGAACGGCCGAAATCGAGTTCGCGCTCATGGCGATACTTCACCCGAGTTCACTTAGATAAACGATGCTCGCCAAGTTTATCGCTTTCACATTTCCTTGTCAATTATTTTATTGAAATTGCTGCGGAGATAGTCCTATCTCCATGTAGGAACAGTGGCAATGATATTAACTCAGATAGGAATGTGCTTGATTGGGAATATGCGGACTATGTTGGGCTACTGATTGAAGATACAAGTTAGTTGCACATTTTCTTCTTTTGTCTGAACGACAATGTCCGTACATTCAATGTACGTTTTGCACCTTCGAATTGCGAAGTGCTATTGCAGAGCCGGATTGGTTCAAGCCAAACTTTGTCCTTGCAGGGAGCAACTCGTTGAGGTGTACGATTCAGTTAACTGGGTATTTGTATCTCACCTGACGATGTTATATCAAATGATGTGTATTCGTGCATACATAGGGCCCGATCGGTTTTTGTTAATTTGAGGCACCTGTAGCGTCAGCATGACATCCATTTATCGGTCAAAGTCTCAGTATAGAGTGGAGCAGTGAGCTCGCCTTAGTCCATGGTTCCGAATCATGGTTACTGATAGCAGATAAGTGGATGTTTTTTGGGTTTGAACACCGTCAACCTCGTTGTATTGGCTCAGGATGGCGGAAGAATTTTGTGAGTAACTCAGCGGTTAGGCCTAAGGTGCTTTGCCCTATGATGCGCTCGTTAGAAATGGTATAAATGGAAATAGATCGGGACGTGTTTTGCCCAAACCTTCGTTGTACGCTGTTCATTCGAGTTAAGTAATGTTTGAAGAATTCTTCTGGGCAAAAATATGAGAGCTTTAATCAGTGTAGGTGGAGTTAGACTACCGGGTTAGGGTCCATGAGGTCCTAAGAAGCATTGAATAGAGACCATACGGCTGATTGCAACAGTCAGTGGTATTCTTACACTCGAAACCATTTTTCTGCTTATTTCTTCAACTTGTTACTTTGTAGTCGATTTTTCACTATGTTTAGTTATTTTCTGTTTGGGTAGGTTATGATTTGAAGTGGTTTACCACAGCCAGAGCAAGCTGGTGCAGTGTAAGTGGTTGTCGAAATGGAACTGAACTAATCGGCGCTATTCGAACACGAATGGCTTGGGGCTGTAGGCAGATATCGACATATAATGCGATCCGGCCATCTCTTCAAATTTGTTTCAAAAAACTGCAACCCGGTTTCAGTGTAGAGGACTTGTGTGATATCACCGGCATTGAAACACTACTTCACGAATTGAAACACGAAAGATATGGTCGGGGACCTGGTCAGAAACGCTATAGGCCAATATAATTGGAATCAACCACTACCAAGGAATGACATACCGTCAGGAATAGGCCCCTAAAGTTAATCTGGATAAGATACCATGCAAAGTGAAATTGGAGGCATGGACTCCAGATGAGTGGTTGCGAATGGCTGCAAACTATCTGCTTAAATAACCAAATCTCATCAAAAAATCGGTTCGTCTCGCTAATTATGGCACTTTCAACCAGCTAGAAAAGTAGCGTAGAGGGATGGTTTACCGCACACCGGCAACGTTTCATTATGTTCATCAAAACCGACATCGTCTTTTCTATTTCGTCATTTTTACTTAATGGGATAACAATGCCCATCAGTTTGAAGTCGGGGTAGCTGCCGATTGAGGTTTACCAGGTGAGAAGCTAACCGGCGGTGGTGATTCTAATCGGTCACCTTGTCATACAAACCCCGTTTTGTTGGCCACCTGATCACTGCTCCGCATTCAGGCTCGTACATATTGGTCGTTGCCTTATTTGCTCCCTCTTTAGCATTCGGTCGACTGGTCAGTCAACCTCCTAACCGATAAGGGAACAGAGGTTGCTAGTGTTTTCCTCATTCTAGGACGAAGGTAGCTCCAGGGCATGCGCTATTTTTTTTTGCTCGCACGGTTCAAATTGAAGAAGAACAAGTGTTTGCTTCAGCGGTTCTTGTCTTTCGAGGATATATCGCTTTCGATCCATGATGCTTTACTCGGGACACAACAAGAAATGCGTTACAAGTGTCTGCCGGATGCGGCCACACACAAGTAAACCAGCCGTAAAAGACCTAGAAACAGAACCTTTTGCAGCGGTTGGCAGTTCGTCCGGCTGATGCTTTTTAATACGTTTAAATAAATACCTTGCCTTTTGGCCAACGTAAGCGACACATCAGGCATCATGCTCGGTCTCGATTACTTTGTTCAAATAAATTCCTGGTTTTTCAGGAAAACACAATTTTGACGCAAACAATCACAACCCTAAAACCCGCTTACCCAAGTTTACTGGTTAAATATTGAGAACATTTAATCATGCCATTTAAGTTATGTTCAGTGTGAAATATTGGCATGGACATGAATAGTCGGAAAGAGATATACAGTCGAGGCGTGTTGCGTCCTAAATTCTCGCAAGCAGAGATTTGTCAAATAAGTGCTTTGACAACTATTCATTTTTTGTAATAAACCCATGCAGTTGCATGATTACTGAAAATAGTTATGATAATGTCAACGAAGACGATTTGGAACAAAACAAAATAGAATTAGTAATTGCAATATTGGAGTGCGTGACTGTCGGAGAAATTCAAACGACCGCGAGGATCGAGCACCGTACATCTAAGGTAAGAGGCTTGATTGTAATCGTCCTGAGTAAGACGTATGTACTAACTACTACGGCAGTAGAAAAACAGATGCCAAATAAAACTGGTAGGACGATGAAACTTTGCGCTATAACGAAATAGATTTTTTGTGCATATTAATCATAACTGTATTCCTGTGACGAGAAAAATATTGGGTAGCATCAAATGATTAGTCAGTAAAATCCGTTTAGAGCGTGTAAATAAATGAACTCAAAGTTTCCGGACTAGAATCAACCAATGAATTTCGCCTCTCCCATCAACAAAGAATGTATGTTGCCTGTGAACCGTTCCAGAATGAATGACTTAGGCAGTGGGATATATGTATGAGGTACTTGTCAACCAGCACTGGCATCGCCTCTCGATGGCTTGAACTTAGTGGATGTGTGGGAGAATTTCGGTCCAGTTGATGACGAGAACCGGTTGAATGACCACGTGATTGCACCTAAAAACCTTCCATCAATGATGTCTGCTCCGTATCGCTTTTGAACAACAAGAAAACAGCTGTAGGTCTCGTTATAAGTTAAGATTCGCTTGGTCACCGAACTTGCTTATGCTCAATCGTGACAATGAACCGTTCAGGATGGAGAATCTGTGTGAAGTTCTTCGGAAGTAATTTAGTTGATCTTCTTCTGTGTTTTCTATAAATATATTACTCGTTCCCCCAAACAAACTTTCTGTTCTTTTTGAGAGGTACATTGTTTACATGAAATAATTCACCATATGATATCATCACTCAACTCACCATAAAGAAACCATGGAAGCACTGTACAGCTGTTTCATCCTTGTTAGGAATCATCAGCAGTGCATATCCACCGCGCCCGAACTGGGACGCGAACCCGAACAAGGACGAACGATTCTGAGTCGAACGCCTTAGCCATTACGCTACCGGACAGGCTCTGAACGGTTTGTTGAACTTCACCACATGATGTTGCACCTAGCCGTCACTGATTTGCACGGTTACTGTCCGCTAGCTCACAGCGATCGACTCCTACTGATGATTCCTGACAAGGATGAAACAGCTGTACAGTGCTTCCATGGTTTCTTTATAGTGAGTTGAGCGATGATATCACATGGTGAATTATTTCATGTTAACATTCAATCTCCTACTACTAACAAAAGGTAAATTGTTATTCGAGTGATTATATTGTTTGGTCTATTCGATTTATTACTCACCAATTTTTGATGTGATGTGCAAATTATGCAATAGTTTTGGTGGACTGGAATTCCGTCCGTTGTGGATTGTCCGTGTCGAATTTTCCACTGGTGAAATTTCGCTCCAAAGAACATGTGGAATAGACAGGGTAGTATCCACGTGCATTTGGTTAGCAAGTTACGGCTGAGTTTTGAAACCAGTCGACAGGTCAGTTAAACAGTTTTCCTAAAGGCGATCCCTTTTTCACGACATCATTCTGCCGATATTTGTTCAATGCCTTTACCAACGATGAAAGTAAACTTCTTGTGAAAGGGAAATAAGATCGCAGAAACTTGGTCGCGCCTTGATCTATTCACGAATCCAGTAGTAAAATTGATACTCGGTTCTCTCAATCTTCGATTTTCAAATCAATTTTGTGATGAAATTTACCGAGACTTCCCAAGCTGAATAAGGACACCATTTCAGCTTTCGCCTTCCGCTTGAGATTCATAACGAAGTTCATTTGTGACTGATTCCAACTCATATTCGCAAGCCTATTTGCAATCTTATTTTTCCCCGAACCATTTTTTATTAAGTAAATGAATATGATCAGAACAGGTCACCGCACCTCATTAATCTGGCCAAATGAAAATTGAGGATATTGTGTTTGAGACACTCGAACCTTCTAAATCACTTGTTTTCCCCTTTTAATTGGGTCTCTATGAGTTTGCACACAATAATGAAACCTCGTTCGGTCTGTCGACTTGATTTTCGGATCTTTATGCTGCATGTGAACAAAACCCGCGTCTATGGTCATTTGCACTGGATTGAAAGATTATTATGTATTTTCGTTTTATTCGAGTTTCTGACCGTTTACTCCACACTGGCACACCCCTTTCAGACCTCCAGTATAATCGAACATGGAGGGTAAGCAACAGGACAGAATCACTCGGGGTTTCTTATTTTATGGAATTGCTCTTTACTGCAATATTAGTACACTTTGTTCCGGATTCGCCTCTCCGGTTGGACAGCATCCCTGTTGGTCGGCATATTGCTCTAGAAGATGAGAATCCAGTTACGGCAACTGCTGATGATCCCAGTGTGCTGACAAATAAATTTCCCGGTGCGTGATGCTCGGAGCTCATTGTCCTCATTCTCACTGTAGAGGACCAGTGACTTCGATATTACCACATGGGATCACCAATCTGACTGTGGAGTATATTGGATGCATTTCAGCTGGTCTGTCTCTACCGAAAGACACTGGAAGTTTTGCGGGTCTACCTAAATCCGAGATAAACAAAACAAGTGATGATATCAAACATTTAAACAGACTCTAGCAGATTGGTTAGACGGATCCTTCAACAAAATGGTTCTTCCACATTGTCCTTCCTGAGTAAAGAGACACGGTAGGTTTGGTTCCACGAAAAGTTACAGTTATCAGAACGATGTGTAATTCGTTCTCCTGTAAATCCGACCGAGTAAAAGTCGCACTTGGTTGACGGTATGTTAGATTCTCAGTGTGCATGTCGTATCTAGTCAGCTAAGAATGGATGAACTGAACCGAGTGTCACCTCGGGGCTGATTTTACACCACAAAAATAGTGTACAAAGCCTTGCGTCGATTTGTTAATCAGTTCGGTTGCCTTATGCATCATGACGTGTCCGCATTCGAGACATAAGTATTGACACAGATTTTGCCGTTCCCATACCCTTGAAATCTTATCCCTGGGACAGTAGAGACTAGGAAAAGTGATGTTTTCTCTTTGGCCACCCATCACCCGTTCGAAAACATCCGGTAAGCTGTAAAGCGGAAATAAGGTAGAGCACGGAAAAATGCGTGACGGAAATCTCTTCAACCACTCGCTGTACTCGAAGGCGCTTTCACCAAACTTGAGAACCATGACTGATAGAGCAGACAGTTAGTAAGAAAGTGACCAGATTTTTTGAGAAAGATACATCTGTTCACTATAAAATCTGGCTGAAATTCTGTCACAATCTGCCCCGCCCGCGAAATTTGTCATATAGTGTTTTTTATGAAAAAAACTATTCCATCATATTCTGTTTGTGTTCGAGGGGAAACTACATCGGTTTTGCTTGTGTTTTCTTTGTTAAAAGATTACCTCAGCAAACTAGTTTGGTGTTTGTCAGAAACATAAGAGACAAACAGGATAAAACTATCCTAATCGAAATTAAGTGGTTTGATCCAGCCTAACAGGACACCGAATAGCGCTCACAAATCACGGTGACTCGCGTTGCGAACTCTTTGTTCTTGCCGACTTTAGTGAATCACGATTCTCAAATCGGCCATATCTCTGCATAAAACGCGATAAAAGCAATATGGAATAAAACTCGAATAACCCCACGTCAGTTCTTGGCAAGGTGTTAACTGCACACAGGGATGTGTCGAGATAATGTACCAGAGTTGATATGGTTCCAAATTTTATTGGGCAACACGCCACGTGATGACTAGTTCTAGATAGAAAATGTGGTACCTTTTGGAATGATGGTAGTAAGCCGAAAACTCGGGTACAATGAATAGGCTTATTTTTCTGAGCAGATCTATAGGCACGTGCGTCTTTCATCCATGCAAGGAAAGTTTTGTTTTCATTTTTTCCAGTAAAATATTCACACTGTTGATTAATTCCGTTGTGCAATCGATTTATCGTCGTCGCTTGCTCCAGCGGCTCCGGCGGCTTCAGTCAGTCATCTCGACTCCAGTTCAGTCCCCCTAGCTCAATCAAGCGAGGACGATGAAAATCTGGCTTCTGGCCGCTGAACACGATCAATTCGTTTATTTGTCACAAGTAAACGACCTATATCAGATTCACACAGGTTAATACTCATTTGCCGGTCGCCTCCAAACTAACGGGTTCATTGTCTCTTCTTTGTCCTTCATTCCGAGCAAAGCCCCCGTTTGCCTATGAACATGTCACGAAAGCAGACCACTTTTCCCTTGGTCTCGAATTAATTCGATTAGTTGATTCTCCACCCTACTTGTTGGTTTGATGCCTATCAGGTACTTAGCCAGACTAAACGGGTTTGTCAAACAACTCTGTTTCCAAAACATTATCAAACTTCATTTACACAAGAGTAATTAGACCGAAACAAAGAGGCTTGGTACACGTGGCACCAGCTGGCACCTTCATCATGTTTAGTGCGTGATCCAAGTGTTCGTTATTCATTTCCTTACAGATTCGTAGTTAGGTCCCAGAACGTATGATTTCTAATTATTTCATGAATCCATTTAGGAATTCGAAATAAAACTATTAGGTTTGCCGTTGTTTAACCGTCAATGGTTATCCATTAGTATCATCTGAGTATCACGTAACTGCAGTTTGCACTTTCTAGTCTAGAAACCTTCAGGTTGGCTGAGTAGCTGTGAACTGGAGTGAAATGTGTGTATTTGCTTGCTGGCTACATGTCTAAGAAAACCATTCACAGCGGACTATCAAATCAGATTACTGGATCCCACAGTTAAAACACTATACGCCGCTTTGCAGAATGCACTGACCGGAAGTGCGCTGTAATAGCCGAATTGGTTGAAAATTCCTTGCCTCTTTTCTTTCATTCTTTCTTTTTACCAGTGTCAGTTTATTTTAGCCGAACATCGTCGTAGTAACACTGATTTTTGTCGTCGTTTATTTTCTCCTCGACACATTCACCTTTCTTTGTTTTGTCCTCGCACCTTCTGGCTGAGATTACATTACGGACATTTGGTTTAGTCACGAGTCACCCTGAATTAGAAGGTCTGTTTTGTTAAATTTCACCTTTGTTTTATCGCTTTCGTTGGTCGACCATAGATGTGCAGTTCGTTCACATTGATTTTCGGCTGACACGCTCAGGAAAGTGTTTGTTGGGCTTGACCGCGCGCGAACAAGCTCTTGTATTTGTTTAAACCACAAAACAGGTAGTTTCTATATAAATAGAAATTCCTTTTCATCGATCGTTCATGTTATGCAGGTTTTTGTACTATTTTTGAACCATTTTTGGCTGAATGCTGACAGGCCCATTGTCAAAGGCACGGTCGTTAAATACATCACCATCAACTCACGAATAGAACCATAGAATTTACGAAACAATCTTGTTCTCGCTTGGGTTTCGCATGAATTTTGGCTATGCGTTGCCTTGGGATTTTGCAGTGCTATCCAGAACTTGTGAAGTCTAATCCTGGGCGAATCCGGTTATGGATTGCTGATCGACTTCATCCGGACCATCACGCGTGCGTCTGGTCGTAACATGCACATCTATTCCCAACCAGCTCGTGACTGGTGAAGACAAGCTGAGTCAACTGAAAAGACGGTCAGCTGCCAGTGAACGATATCCAAGCCTTTTATGCGAGGACCAGAGAATACCGAAACATCCGTCCACAATTATTATCAACTCACGTATAGAACGAAAATGATGCTTTCCGTAGTTTGTTTACGCCGGCAGTTTTCTGTCTGCATCTACGTCCCTTGTACTCGTAAATGCAAGTGGTATTGAACAATTTGATGAGTTGTAACAACTCCGACGACGACAGCTTTTCTTCTTGGGTTACCATATGGAGAAAACTGCTTTAAAATGGTTTTATTAAAGAAACCTGTCACCAAAAATAATTATTTTCAAATTCCATAAACATTTTAATATGGAAACTGGCAAACTGTCCCGTATTACTATCTATTTCTTGCCGTACCTATTGCCGATGAACAGGAATACCACTATAAAAACACCCACTGGTGCACGTTCCCTATTCCAAAACTGAACGATAACTATCCGGATTTCGGTCATTCGCCCAACCTTACCAATCACATTCGAATGAAAAATACGGGATTAATTTGATGTCAAATAGCAGATTGTATTTTCGAATATGAAGTGTCAAAGTACTGTCTTGCTCGCTTCAAAATTCGGCTTCTTGAGGAGGGAGAAATGCTCTCCTAATTATATATTTCTTGTTCGAAATTAGGTGTTTGTCGATGAAGTTGATCCGGATCGATGTGTCACAAATGGAACTAGATGGTTCTATTCGATCCGGGGATAGCACAGAACTACTACTCAACTCCAAATTCGAAGAAACACTGAAGTGATTTTTTCATCAAGACTGACTCCACTTCGTTTTCAGTCATCCCGTTACTGAATTTTTCCCAGTTTGAATAAGCTTTGACTTTCAAAGCCATGTATTAATCTAGTGGGCAGATTCGTTCCAATCAGGACTAGTGACACATTGTGAATCCGGAAAACTAAAGCATCCACTCAAGACGTGACACTGCCAACCTAGACTGTTGATCCCGGACTGAATACAAGGCTCAAAAAGGTTGCATCACATTCGCTATGTGGTTAGTCTGTGCTAGGTGCGAAACCACTGTAGCTATCGAGCACTGGGATATCTAATTGGCCTAGTGTTTACACATACCGGGTGGTACCCGCGGTTGTGTTCAAACAAGCCTCTGGCCGTGCGGATGATGTGTATTATCTCACAAAGACATACGGTCGAATAGATACGAAACAAGGCCGAAAAAAATAAGGACCTCTGAATTTCGACTTCACGGACGACACGGGAGGGTATTTGAAGAGGATTCGAAGCTTTGCCATGCAAAATGTTTTATTGATAGTCCTAGCCAGTCTTCCTTGTGAGATCTCTCCTAGCTTGCCAACTGTGAATGTCGGGCATCTGTATGCTCGATTTTCTTCCACCGCTATCCTCCTGGGAATTTTCTTTCTCGTCTCCATTATCTTATCAATTATTCTATGCGATAACCATTTAGACGGTCATCCTTCTCAGTGCCAGAATTTCTGCCTCAATATCACCTTCCTTGTACATTCATTTTATCCTGCTTGTGAGGAATCTCTTCACACTAAGAGACGCAAATTTGTGAAAGTGTATCTACTGTCCATTCCAAGCGGCTCATGTCCGAAGTGGACAGCATTCGCAACGAATTAATACTAACTGCTCTTCGACTCCAACTCTGCTGTGAATTTCACATGTGTGAAGGCTGTGCTGAACTTATTCGGAAGTCGATTAATTCTTCTGGAATGGGGGGAGGTGGTCACGCAAACAACGGCATCCACAATGTTTGCGTAAATAGAAGAGGTGGACCACATTTCGAATTTGCTATTAAAAAATGTCGACTAGTAATGCTTTGGGTGGAGACTCTTTTGGTTCGCCTTTCTTTTGGTAGTAAGTTTGATTGATAAATTTACAGCGACTACTGTGTACGAAAGAAGGATACTTGTTTCAAGTCCTCTATTGCGAGACTTATCACTAGCCCACTGTTCTTTAGATAGCCACGGAGGGATTCGGTGATTACTGTTATCAGTAAGTTGGTAAACAGGAGGTGATGTCTGAATAAAATATCCGCAATCCTTTTGTGTTTAACTCTTTCCGGAATCATTGAGCTCAAATGTGTCTTTGAAGCAATGTCTTGCTATCTTCTGCCTACCGGATTCCAGCAGCCTGCCAACCATTTTGACTCTGCATGATACTTGGAATGGCATATATCAAGAATAGGTTGCAAAGGAACTTTATTTCTATGTATTTTGGTTAAACCGTTCTTTCACCGAATAGTGATTCCCGTAAGCCGAATCTGTGTAAATGTGGTCGAAACTATTACATCCTTTTGATTCAGTCGCCTCAGAATATGGGATAACGATTTCTCCATTTGACTTGTTTCCCATTCTTTTTCATTTTTTCAGGCACTTTTTGATTTGCTGTTCACGATGTAGAGAGAACTATCCCCACACCTGTGTCTGGTCTTGATATTATGACGTCTGCATTTTCCGTTTCCTGTCTCTCATACTCTGATCTCAAGAAATCACTCGTTCAGTGTCCAACAACACGATACTGACAGCATATGTTCACCAGAGTGGATTTAATGGTTTGTAGTTCTGTTTTTGTTGGCAATGATAAACTCGGCAACTGAGATCTGGTAGATATTTTCCAAGCCTTTCGGAGATTTGATTAAGTCACGAGGGGAAACGAACGATTGCACGTGTCAACGATCACACCAGATACGAAAGACCTTTGATATTTGATCAAAGTTTAGGAAACACGAATGTTCAACGGTTACAAGGATACGTCAGCAGTGAATCTGAATTCAACCTTTTTCTTCTGCGTTCACGAAATATTTTTCCCCTTCACCTGCATATTTGTCCTTCCTATAGTTGATAAATAACGGTAAGTAATTTATGTGTGTAGGTGATTCAATTCAGTTTAATCTGTGCAACCATTAACCTTGAACCAACGTGTTCTGGTTGTGGTTGCCACCTCACAGCGCCATATGTTCAAATATAAAAAAGAATGATGAACACTGAAGATGAGTTGCGAAACAGAAAGTTCCTGAAAGTTTTCGGTTGGAGGAGCCCCACCGTCTAAGGCACTGAGCCATCTTGCCCATTGTCTCCAACCATTGTTTCGGGAGATTTGGTGAACCCCAAATCTGCAGTCTAACTGGATCTACACCGTCCAGTCTGCTGGTTAAAAATTTCACATTTGTTTCCCCCATGTCATCGACTTACCACCACGAAGCAGCTCCCAAAAACTACTGACTTGTAGAACAGCGTAAAATGCGGTAAGATTTCTGTAGGCGCGTGCTAAATGGGTCCCAACTACATTAACGTGTTCTGATCCAGTGCATGTTCTGATGTTTGGTACTATGACCCACAACCTGAGTCATTCACAAAATTCACCCGTTATATTGTACCAACGGCAAAAAGAAAACAGTCTTCAAACACCAAAAGTCTTTCTATATCTGCCGTTCTCAGCGACTGTGTTCCAGAGTCGTAGTGAGCAGCATCGATCACACTACTGCAGTGTATACTCGACCTTTGGCCAGCAAACACATTTCAAGCCGATACCACTATTGTCTCAAATTGGCGGATGCCAATTTGGTTTTCTATATGTGCAAGGACACTTCTAATATGCGACTACCAGGTGGGCTACAACCATCCAACTAAGTAAATCCATCTACCCCATCCACTTGTTCATCTGCACGTAAAAGTTTTGGGTTTGAGCCAGTCCAACCCAGCAACAGCATATTATAATATAACAATTCACTATATGATATCCATGCTTATTTTGCAAGCGAGAAACCATGGAAGCACTCAAAGTACAGCTGTTTCATCCTTCTTAGGAATCGTCCGCAGTGTATATCCACCGAGCCCCAAGTGGAACGCGAACCTGGGACGATCGATTCTGACAGTTTAGTCAATCTGAGTCCAACGCTATGAAGGCGAACGGGGGCGGCAGATGAGCCTTATCCCTTCTTATGACAAAAATTGGTTTCACCAGAAACAGTTTGTGGTCAGGACAAACCTGAGTGAGACTATGTCCGCTGAAGGTGCGATCGGCTAAAGAGTCAGTCTGGGAGTTAAAACCACCGCCAATAACCCCAACGTCCGTTGAACGCACACTTTGTATTAATCCGATGTAACTCCCTGTAGAACTCGTCCTTGGTCCCAAAGGAGCTAAACTCAATGGAAACCTACACAGACACGACAAACAACGAACGAAGCTTTATTCGATTGCTGTTGACACACAAAACCGTCTTACCTAACTAAACACAAATAACCCTTGACTGAGACCCGGTATGGCAGTGTACGTTTGGATCGCAAGTGCACAATTATTTTAGTGCCATTCTGACCACAATCGTTCGCAAGTGGATTACCAGACAGGTAAGGAGTGAGGCGACAGAATGAGGTTGTATCTGAGTGATCAGAAACGGCATCCTGTTCGCATCTCTCGGAAGACACAGGATACTTCAATATTAAAACTTTCGGGAGTTCACGCTAGAGCAAGTTTTTGCCCTGTTTGGTTGATCGTGCAAAAAATAATTGTAGTTAAATGAATTGAACACTTAGATTTGGGAAACCCATGAAAACTAATTCCACCCTTCCACGAATGACCCGACCAGACAATTCAATAGAGCGGCAACTCTCTGAGGCTTCTTGCCTCGTCCCAGCATTAGAAGAACGGAAATTAGAAAATTTCCATGCAGAAAGGACGATTGCTAGTTCGCGGCTGCCTACACCACGGAAGGGGTTTTTCTTCGGGAACCCCAACCAGAGTCTTTGACTCAAAAATCTTACGCACATGGCGGTGGCTCGTTGATTAGCACGGATTCTCGGAGCATGTGCATACTTATCACCTACTCTTCTGAAAGCGGTCTACAGCGCGGTCCTGATTAAGCTGTGCCATGACCGATGCAATAAGGAATTAGCTGTTTTTGGGCCTATGCTGCTAGGGTGTCCAACCATTAAGCAAGAGAGCGACTAAGGATGCCAACCAAAGCCTTTAATTATGAGACAAATCTGTTCACAAGAGAGCGACCAGAAGGTAAGTGGAATCAGTTATCATTTCACTCAATTCTCTGACTGAGTTGCTCACCCAAATCAACTGCTAATCTGGAGTACCGAGGGGTTAAAATTGTGAATGATATAATGTTAATAACACAGCCTTGTTGGTAGATGTAATGCGCCAACATTTCGACTACCGTGG
>LUCM01006656.1:51674-92472 GCA_008360955.1 Fasciolopsis buskii
TCTATATATATATATATATATATATATATATATATATATAGACCGGAGGTACAAAACAGAAGGCTTCTTTGGAACTGTCAGTGGCTGTCCGAAAACGACATTCCAGGTCTCTTTTGTCATACATCAAAAGGAACAATTTGAGTGAGCATGCTGGTAGAATTTGGGAAACTACAGAGTAAGGCTACAACGAACCAGTCGTCGTTTCCGATTGCAATGGAAGCTGTTTCCAGATGTTTTTTCTCAGGCAAATTTTATTGTTTAATTTCCTGTTTGCGATATGCCAATAAAATAGTCCCACGGAAAAAAGCCTTTGGATCCTTCTGATTTGAGTGCTACCCGTAGCCCATTAAAAAGATGAATGCGAGACGTGTCCACGAAAGTTTTGTCCATTCACTTCGAATTGCACTATGAACTTTTCACACTGAAACATGCGCATTGTGAATTCAATTAAATATTATCTTTTGGGCTACTTATCTGCTGGCAGACATTATTTGTCGTGTGGATCATAAGGTTTGGAAATGTAGTTTCACGACTGCCGGTGTTTCTATCAAAATACAGATTATTCAGTCCTTTTTTATTGAGGAATTCAAGTTTGCGTTTACAATCATTCATTGGCATTTCATTTGAAAAAATGTCAGCTTTAAAACCTTACAATTTGAATACCATGATTCTTTGGTGGTAGGGATGTGCCGTTCACATGTGAACCCTTTCACTAACTTTTCCCTGGATGGCACCGATAAGTCCTTCGTTTATCAGAAACATTGCGATCAAGTGATAAATAAGTCTGAATACTAGAGGAATTTTTCCGTGATCAATCGATTCTTACGGAGCTTATCAATTTACCCGCGTGATTACATTTTTACTTTGGATGATGACAGTGAAAAGACACGTAATCCAATACTTCACAGTGTTTCTCTCGGCCATCCACGGACTGCACCGGACGTGATTTTCCAAAACCGGTTAGGAAGTTACTTGAGGTCAGGTGTCTCAATTAATAAACGGTCCTGAGAAGCAATTTGTCATTGATTCCTCCTCCGACAACAGAATATTTAAGCCAACATCGGCTTTTTAATCGATGTTAGTTCAAGGTGACTGGATTGTCTAAAACATTTTATCTGTTCGGAGACCAAAATTCACCGGGTTTACTGACATGATCCCTTTCTTAGTAAGTGTCCATATTCGGATTACTTTTCATCGGGTGGGAAGGAACTTTTCTTAAATAGATGCCTTGAGTGTTCATGCGCCCATATCGATCTAAGAAACCATTAGTTAAAAAGTAAAACCACAGTTTAAATAGTAAACTAGTTTGCCTGATGCTGCCTGTGCTCAGCAAACGAAATGACCAATTTTCAACTGACTGGGTCGGAACGAATCTAAAGATGAGAATGTCAATTATAAAAAAGCGGCAAGTACAGGGCGATTCGGTAAATTGGAGCCATAACTCAAGCCAACCTGTGTTCACGAGCCAGTCAAAAACTGGACGAACTAGCAGTTGATAGCTCACTGCATTTTTGGTTGAATCTACAAACAGTAAAACTCATCCGGTGCAAGCCACCAGGTCTACTTCGGTTTGTGGCGTAGTGAGTCTGTGGTATTCTTGCACTACTCAACTCATTCATCCTCATGTTTTCTCGAAGCGTCTATTAGGATTCACACTTTATTTCTTGAATGAAGCAATGAACACCTATTTCCGATGAAACAAAGCGAATTTTCCCTGGAAGCATACCTTCTTGCTTCAACAGCGTATGTGTGCAGCGAATCAAACTTATTGGTTGTGGACTGATGACAATGAACTGCGACATTTTGACATAATAATTTACTTTTTCAGTTAATGAGTGCCTCAAATCCATAACCGGTACCTCGGTTCAAAACTGGAATGACCGAAGGTTGGCTGTTGAACGAGGTTCCGGTAAACTGGGATACCGTTAGTTTATGCTTCCTTGCCTTGGAAGCATTTGTTCAGTAACCCAAAGGGATATAAAATTTGCAGTCTTGATTGGAGGACAGGAGTACATAATGACCAGCTACTAGTCACCTAACTAGAAAGTCGCAAAGCATTGGCACACTAGTTTTTGACTTCCGGAAGATAGCTGATTGGTTCGATGTTTATCCATAAAATTCACTGAAGACAGTTAGGTTTGGGTAAGTAGCCGATCAGACTACAGACTTCAAATGATTTGTTTTTCATCATTTACCGACATGCTGTTGGTGTGTGACTTTGCTGTTCTTCCAAAAGCCAGTGGAAAGTAACGATTGCCATAAGTTTCATGAGCAATTCCAAATCAGTACCGAGCGGTTGCTTGGCATTTGTAGTAATTTTGGTCAAGGTCACTACAATTCTGTATTGCGCATCCATCTGAAGTGTGACCAGTCCGATCCCAGGTAGGTTGGATAATATTTCAAGGTCGCGAGGTCACCCAAGAAAATGAAAAAAGCATTCACTTGAAACGAGAAAACTGAAGCTCCAAATCGTTTCCATAAATGTTTTGAATGCATTCATCTTGTTATAAGGCTGGCTACCTATGTCCCTCGTTTACTTGAAGGGCATGATATTCCCCTCGCTTGGTGATCGATCCTTCATACGTGACCAACGTTGAGCTCCTACTTGAACATCACACTATCACTGCACAACCCATTTCCTTCTCCACTTGATTAACTGACGTGACGTGTCAATCCACAACCTGTGATTTGAACTGATTACTTTAGTTTTAATCAAATCCACGCAAAATGAATTGACCCCTTGCATCAGCGACAATACACGAGAGCAAAGTATGAACAACTAATTCTTGATAAAAGCTTAAACGAAGAAATGCGGACAAAGCAAACGTAAATTGTGGAATGGACTGGAAGTACACTAACACGTATAAAATGTGTGAGAGAAAATGTTGATAGACATTGGTCTACTAAATTGGTAACTGGAGATCTCGCTTCAATTCTGTCACTTGTTCCGCAAATCAAGAGCTCCTTTTGTTATAAATATCATTTGCTATTGTCCGTGTACGGTCCCGCGGTGCAGCGTACAGCATGTGTACGTTCGGATGGATTTGTTGACGGATTTTGTATGCAGATTAACATTTGCAACAATCGTAACTGGCCTTGACTCTCATTAGGATTGTTGATCCATTAACAATCCCCAATCTTTTTTTCTTTTATTACTTTATCTTCTACTTCCTTTTATTAGTGAAACAACAATGTACACCAATTATCAGGAAAGGGGCCGCGGACAACAGAGGGCTGTCAAGTGGGAAAGTTGACCGGCGGTGGGGGATTCGAACCCGCGACCTTATCCGTTTGGCCAGCGCCGGCTCTGTCCACAGTCTGTATCATCTGTGAACAACGGGTGGCATAGATTTCACTCACAGTCTGGTTTGTAGATGGAATTCGAAGGCTTACGAAGCATCCTTTTGCTTAGGCGAAAGAACTGCAGTGTTGTGACTGGAAAGATGTTGACTAATTCAGACCACACGCGGATAATTCTGACCTCAAGGTATTTGCCAATTTGACTTAAGTCAAATTCGGATTGGAAAATGACCTTGATTTTTATTCCTTTTGCCAAATTCTCGTCTTTCCCCTGATCGGACTATAATTTATCCATTTTTCCGCATGCACCACTTTTAGGAGTAAATAACTAATGTTCGATGCTAGAAACCTCATGACTATAATAACTCCATCTGAATTGGTCAGAATCGAATAAATTGGGCACTAACTCCTGTTCCGTCGCTGCCGACTGAAAGCCAGTGCACCAGTCTACCGTAAACAATGTCGGAGGAATAATTTGTGAACTAAACCTGTGCTTCACAAAGACCCTCATTCATACTCTTGTTTAGTGCTAATGTGCAATCATCCCCTAAAAATGCCAATGCTACCGAAGCGGCCGCAGATAAACATCGTACAAGCTTCTACAATCAGCTAACACTGCTCAACAATCTTTCTGACGAATTGCGCACGACGTTCGTCCCACATCCACAAACATACTCTATCACAAAAGATGATCAACCGCTTTTGCTTGCTAACCGTGAGCTGGTTATCAATGATCGGAATCAGTAAAGTATGAATTACGAGATTTGCTCCTCAGTAGATAAGCACCTTCGATTAAAGCACTTTAAGACCACAAGGAACTATTTCAGATGCAGAATATTGGTGATTTATCCAGCTTTACTCGATGAAAGGAAATGTTATTCCGATCTACTGGGTGCATAATTTACCTAGAAGAAAAAAATTTGGTGGCACAAGTTCCCACAGTTTTCCATTGCTCAGTTTTGTAACTAATAGTACTCATCTTAGATAATCTGTGAATGAAATGCAGTGACTCATGCGAGAGTGCAACAATCGTCTGCCAACAGTTCACTCCTTAATAACTCGTAGTTGATTTACCACTCGAGCTGCCGATCCAAAGGTTTGTTTAGTGCAAAATTTGCCTGTGTACTTCACGTGGACAGCTTCCGAATTTCGGTTTGAATGCCGTCGAGTTTTGCTAATTTTCCGCTCCGATGATTATATATTTGCTGAAAATTCCCAAACTGTCTGTCGGGTCCTTGAGTCGATATGTTTGAAAGCTTGTGTTTGACTTGTAAAGTGAACTGCAGTGATGTGTCATCTGCGCGTTTGATTATCCGTATCGAATTAGCCCTTTAGCATTAGCTATGTTCCAGAGGAACGGTCAGCTTGATTGTGGCACTGACTCACTGAAGACTGGCCTTTGTCAGAGAATCAAAATGCAACTTAGTTTTGTAGCAAAATGGATAGGAAACGTTCAGCTTCACGGCAGACCTGCAGATTGATTATCACCCTTGTAGCCAAACGGTCAAAGGCGTTAATCTATTTCAAAATCCGACTAGCATCTTCAAAGATGTGATTGTTGGTCACGATCCCCAGTCCTCATCTGAAGCATCCCTTATATCAAAATCAATGAACAAAATGCTTGCACATTTGTCGACAAAAATAAATCTCCGTGCATTGTATACTTCAACGGACACAAATGAAGTCAAAAAACTGCAAGCTACTTGAAGGACAGTTAAGAAAAATACCTCATAAGTCAGATGGAACGCTTTTTAATGTCGGTGATTGGAATGTGATATCAGTCATGACTTTGAGACAGTCATTTTAACCACCCGGGTATTTGTACAAGTCCTTTTCCTTTGGAAACAAAACGTCCCACGTTTTTGAACTGTTGTGAGCATCGACTGGGTCGTGTGTCGGACTGCTCTGTGTCAAGCACTTTTACACGGATTCCCATTTGCCGGTTGTCCCATTGCATCGGTAATATGGTGTTTTCCAGTTTTTATTGTAAACCCTTTGAAGTAACGTATCTGGATGACGTGGACAAGGGACTTGCAAGCCCATCATTTGGCAACGTTGTAGCGGCAACAATGATGTCATACTGTACACAAACGGGTCATCTTCCCCCTCCAGAGTGTATCCGAATGTACTTGGTAATCCTTGGTTGTTTGTGCGTAATTCGATATTGATCGGGTACACGTCAATGTAAT
Source organism: Fasciolopsis buskii (assembly GCA_008360955.1). Classification (NCBI taxonomy): domain Eukaryota; kingdom Metazoa; phylum Platyhelminthes; class Trematoda; order Plagiorchiida; family Fasciolidae; genus Fasciolopsis; species Fasciolopsis buskii. The sequence continues at coordinate 57,164 of LUCM01006656.1, forward strand.
TACCATAGTCCATGAAAATTCGCGCCAACGGACCACAAAATGAGCATGTATCATGCATTGATTTGACCTCATTACCTTTGCAATCCATTCGCTGACCAGGGTTGACTGGGCAGTACTGACCGGGTCTTGTTACCATGTTAAACTAATATGGTTGGAATGAGAATGAAAATTGTAATTTGAATAGTAATATATAACTTACCGGTAATGGTATGCCACGTTTTGGGTGCATATTTCGTTGTTCGTAGTGGGCTAAACTCCGAATAAACGAGATGTGCACGCACCAAGCTTCTAGACAGAAAGTCCAAGTTTGTTATGGACTTTCTGGTCATAAATGTCAGATTTATACCTGATTCATTACGAAAATTTATCCGACGAAATTACACGGAAAAATCTTTTGTTCTGACACCCTTATGCCAACTTACTCCTTCGCGTGTCAGGATGGTTCAACAAGCCAAAAGTTTTTAGCGGATCACAAACAGTATCCTACACGGTCGGTCATCGACTCGCATAATCTATCGCGTACTTTTCATGTAGAATCGTCCAGCTGAGTTCAACTGCAGTAAACTTGCCTTGGAATCTCTTCGTCTGGAGACCCTCAACTATGGGTAGTTTAAATAAAGTTTGTATTTGCCTCATTACAACCAACAGTTGCAGCAAGAGCAGATTATTAATGACGACTGTTTGCGGTTACTATTGGATCGCCCATTAATATGCTGTACATTGTGCGTAATCTTTATGGAGGTATGATTACAGTCAGTTCAACTAAGCCTTCCCTGTAAGGTTTCAAGATGGCAAATGATAGCAATAATGGGGTTTCACGAAACCAGGAGCCGTTGAAATTGCATTCACATGTTGTTGACTGAGAAGGGATGGGGTGAAATAACTGAGGTAGTCATGCAAGACTGCATGCATCGAGTGCCAAAGAATGTCTTTCGCACTTTCCGCTACACCAGGCAGCGCTGATCGGGACGCTGAGGGTTTTGGTTGGAGGCTAATGGAAAGAGGTTCAGTTTCAGTCAACCTCTGCCCTTAATAAAGGTGACCTGCAGGTTTAGCGAATGCTTAAACTGTTACAATAATCATCAGACATAAGATGATTATACTTTCTATTTCATTTCAGGCTGGCCGCGTAACTTTAGTACGGATGGTTACGTAACAGTTATGAATATCTGCAGGAAGCATTAAACGTTAATATAAAATGGCATTTGTCGTGGTTTTCGGGTTGCATCACTCCCTTTGGACCTACGGTGGTTAATCCGTATCTGGGGCCCTATCGTCCGCGCTTTTATCTTTTATCTTTAATTTCCTTTATTACCGAAATAACGATGTACTTCATTTTTCAGGAAGGGGTCGTCGCCAGCGGAGAGCTCCCAAGTGAGGAAGTTGACCGGAGGATTCGAACCCGCGACCTTCACCTCCAAAAGCCACGACTTTTTCCACTTGGTCATCGCCAGCCATTTTAAAGCTTCAAAATCTCATCTCATTTATTTATTACTGAAGCGTCTCCCGTGCCTCATTTAACGAACTTTTGCCTCAAGCGTCCTTCGCTCCACTGAATCAATTTCAATACTCAGAAAATTCATATATTTTTTCTCTTTTGTTGGTCCTTGATTTTGGCAACGTTTTACTACCTTGCCATGTGCAAAGGTGATTTCCTATCCCTCTCCCAAAACTCAGAACCGTCAAACACCTGAATACTCCTATCATGTGAGCCGTAAATCTTTGTCTATCGACATTTCCCTTCTTGACCGAATTCAACAAAAGACCGTTTGGTCGACTTGTGATCTCTCCCTGGCATCCGGTTTGCAGTCTGTTACTTGTTCCCAGGCCCTGTCTCTTTACCGATTTGGTTTCCCTATTTCGGAGCCCGATTCTTCTCTCTGAAAACGTCTCATTTTTCGCAGTAGGAATGCAAGTCACCAATATCATGTCTCTCCCCCTGTTTTGAGTTTCTTTATTTATGTCTTCCTTTAATCCCCGAAATGCAACATTTTGAAAAGTAGTCTTCCTATTTCCGTAATTCCAATGACCTGCAATATTTTACCTTTTTAACCCAGCTTCAACTGGATATTCTTCAGGCACTTCCGCCCTATAGAATTCATTTTGATTGTGGGGCGCATCCATTTTTAACGGTTGCTTACTTCGCACAATAAGAAAGACAATAGCAACAAAAAACACGAAAGCAATTTGAGATGAAACGTACTTTGCCAACCTTGATATTGTTCCGAACGGTGGCCAGCCGACGGATTTTCTCTTCGTCCGATCCGAGGACAAAAATATCCATATCCGTATCGTAGGGGATTATATTTCCATCCCTATTGAAGGGAATATGATAACAGTATCTGTCTACAGGATTTGCAATTGAATGGAAGGCATTGTGAACACTGGCAGAACAAAGATGCCCCACAGAAACACAAAGCTGAGCTATATAAAAATATATACATATATACATATATTGCATTTTGTTGCAAGAGTATTTGAGTTCTGCTAGAAGTCACTGTATTGTTTGATTTTGCATGGACTTATGTGAAGACAAATATCCGCATGTTAATCGGAAGAACCACGCCATTGGTTCATTCGAATTCCTTAAGCGATTAAAATTTCAGACAATAAAATAGAGTAATTATCTGACATTTGTGGCTATTAACGTCCAGGACGACGTAACCAAGGTCCTTAGGAATGTAAACTTTATTGTGAATAGTGAGTGATTTATTGCCAGTGGAATGTTTCGTCTAAGGATGGATGAACAAAATTCTTCAAGAAGCACATTCAGTTTCGCCATTGTTGACGCTCGCCAGGTATGCGTACCGGTACTCAAGAGTGTACAGAAGGTTTATGCAAATGATTAAACACGGAGCGGGTAAATCACAAAGCATCAACCAAAAACTATTTGATAATTGCGGTCAGTCAGATACAAATTCCCTAATCTGAAGAAGTTGAGAATACAAATATCCAACGTAGCCACCAGACAGACTGCTTTAGGCCGCCTATTTTGGTACATAACCGATTAATCGGATCTTAAACTGCCCTCGACAGCTTTAGGCGACTGATGAAACTGTGCTTTGTCCCGCTGAGGCGTTTTCTGGCCTTAGGAGCTTCTAATTTCATCGTAGTTTCAGTCTAACTGTTCATAATGTAATGAGAAGTTTTAGATTGAAGATGATCATGTCATTTGCCTGAGCTCCCGAATAATTTTACTGTAGATTTCGATGAACAATGCATCATTTTCAAATGGAACGCCCTTTGGGATTGTGGAATTCGGTGTCCCCATATCTCCGTGCTCTTAGACTGTGCCGTCGGTCAGTCAACTTTACCTAGTCTGTGTCGTTTGAACCCCCGTATGACTCACATCCATTGTTACCCCCAAAATGAGTCATTCCCGCTCCAAGGTCGAATCAACCCACTGATGTGGTAGTTCAAGCTTCACGCAATTTGAACGCCATCGACCGTTCACCATTCCTGCCGGTTTGATGTCTTTTTCCTCGCGGCCTGGTAGTACCACGCGACTAGCTTGACCGACATTGGTTTACTTGGTTCCGATTTAATCTTTCCGCTTTGCTGCGGTTGATGTTGGACAACCGCTTCATACTGAGATGTCTTATTCGGTTGAATGGTAAACTGCGATTTGTAAATAAGCTAACTTCGGTATAATTCGATTCCTGGGGAAGTTGACTGGTCTACCGTGTGTTTGCAACAGGCATTCTTGCACTTGAGATTTGACTAAGATCCCTGGTATAGGAAGTTGTAATATCTGAGGGCCTGCTTGAGGTTGGGAAGAAAGATGCCGAATGCCCGTGGGTTAATAAACAAGCGTTCAGTAGTCGTGATCCGAATTCGTGCGGAAAAACATCTAATTATATGGTAGATAATTCTAGAAACTGCAAAATCATTGTGACGGCCATACTTTTTCATGAGTGAAGCATTCGCATTGTGCAACTTGTTTTATTCTACTTTTACGTACTTGGTCACATTGGGTCCAAAATCTGTTGAACAAGATTGAGACACCTGAAGTACCCGTTGAGGAATTTCATGCATCTGGGCCAATATCAATGCTCATCCTTGGAAAGTGCAGTGTTTCAGTGTTGTCTTGCCAAGGAGATCAGAGAAGGCATGTGCGTTAGTTGTTCTATCGTCAACATGAAAAATTACCGGACAACGTTCCGTCGAAACATTATCCAAGAGCAGTAAAATATTACTTCAGTGTGACACAGGCAATGCAAACACAGACTTGCATGCTATTTGATGCAATACTACGTGGACATTTCGCAGGTGTATGGCAGCAATTTTTGAAAGACAGAACAGCTTGTACTGCCGTCGGAAAACTTTTCTCCAAATCCAGGTTCCACCACAAGGCGCATGAGCCCTACTTTCGTCGAGGCGAGAGTTGAGCTGTTTCACGATGCCGATCGCAATTAGGCACTTGGTCATTCGACCATCTGGGGCCATTTAGTGACCGTTCTATATAGATCAATCTTCACATTCTTGGGCTAACTTAAGCCAGGAAAGCAGACCATCTGCAAGAAATGACTTTGTCTGAGTACACTTTCAAATGAACGGGGCCAGCGATTCTGAGTAGTAATCTGTCACCGGTGTCGGGCCGTAAATTCTACTGCGTTGCACAGGACTGAAACCAAGCAACACGATTTCAATGGACATGCACCGATGATGATCATTCTACAGAACCTCTAAGTGTGGATTTAATGGATTTATCATTTAAAATAAATGGCACAAACTGAGGTTCACAGACGAGTGAGTTTTGTTCTGAATTCTCCATGAAGCTATGCTTTGTTTCTCAACAAGAAACGTCATGTACAGGTTTCATTTCTGTGTTCGTCTCCCTCAGGTTTGTGATTTCTACTTGAGTTCCAATAAATCAGTCACGGAAGCAGCCATCCAGCTCAAAACCTAGGGTTGGATAGACCCTTAAATGAGATTCAGTCAGCAACAGTTCGTATTTGACAGGGAGTAAAATTAGCTGACCCTATGACAATAGTGGTCAATCTATCCGAAGACGATTACATTATGTGAACAATTAACCAAATGTAAGACAACAGCGGGGCTAATCACAACTGAATGACTTTTATAAGCCAAGCTACATTCCCAGTCTGACATAGTGATAAGAAGACTACGACGAGGACGCTTGCCTCTTTTTATCTACTAGACGATGGCACGCGCAAATGATCACTAGTCCAAGATGAGTCGAGGAAAATTTGCACAGCAAATTGCCAGTTGGTTGTCGAAAGTTATGACGAGCTAGAACGAGACAAATGAACATCCCGAACTTTCTGTGTAAAAGACTTTGACCATTTTTCTCTAGTTTTCTCTAGATCTCTTATTCTAGTAAGCAACAGTATAACGCCTGTGTGGTGTTTCATAAGAGTAAACAAATGGAAACATACAAAACAACACATCAAAATGCATCGTTCAGACTGTGGACAGTAATCAAGCTCTGTAGGTCATATCCAAAGCATTCGTCGTACTTAGGCTACCTGCAGAGAAGTCATTTATCAGTAGAGGTCGATCGCTGTAACCGTGCAAATCAGTGACGGATAGGTGCAACATCATGTGATGAAGTTCAACAAACCGTTCAGAGCCTGCCCGGTAGCGTAATGGCTAAGGCGTTCGACTCAGAATCGTTCGTCCTTGTTCGGGTTCGCGTCCCAGTTCGGGCGCGGTGGATATGCACTGCTGATGATTCCTAACAAGGATGAAACAGCTGTACAGTGCATCCATGGTTTCTTTATGGTGAGTTGAGCGATGATATCACATGGTGAATTATCTCATGAAAACATTCAATCTCCTACTACTAAAATGTATCAAGCTGAATTTGTCAAGGGTTGTTCGCAACCAACAAGCATTTACCAGTTTGGACAATAAAGCTTTGTCGGGAACTTAAACATATCAGTTGTTGCTTGTTAATTCGCAGAAGTATCCCGTTTCATCACAAATAGAGATGAAAACGAATAATGGAGAAGATCCCTCTCTTTATTGGTCATGATGATGAGGTTACCACAAACACACGTGTTGCAAACACACAATCATCTGTGTTTTTCATACGACTGGATTAATCAGCCAGTTGGGGAGTCTCAATGAGTACGTTTTTATCCAGAAGTCAATTATTTATTTGAGCTTTGGCAGTTCAACCTGCGGAGACGAATTTGATGATGATTTTGGTGCGCTACCGTCCTGGTCAAAATGAGTCTTCTCTAGTATAAAGGAAGCTACTGAAACGTGTCAGAGCAGGTCCAGATTCAATCAAGCTGATATATCGGCACTAGATACCTTAAGACTGAACGCTGTTCAAGAAAAACGATACATCCCACTAGGCGGACATAGCTGAAAAACCAGATGAAAATTTGGAAGTTACCTTTTGGACAAAATCATCAAATGAATTAAAAGGAAAACTTACAATCTATCAAAAGATCATAAACAATTTGTGCATAATTTTTCCCTTTTGTTTTAGGATATTCCACCCCTGGGGGTATTATTATTACTAGGGTGTAATTCTTGCAATCGACCCCAGATAAACGGCCAAATAGATGGGCAGATGACGTTTGACATGTCACACATTTAAACGAGCTCATTGATGATGTCATCACAACAAGCGATTGAGTACTTCAGAATAATCCCGGTAAACTGCTCGCATCGATATCGTGAAACCCCAAGTGTTCCGAACAACCGACAAAGAAACCGCTTTAGAAAATAAATATCAACAACTGCATGGTCAAAGCATGACCTTAAAAAGGGTCACGACTAGTAACTATGGGCAGCAATCATTTTATCAATGAAATGAACGATATGCACGGGATCCCGCAAAAATCAATGGATCAGAAGGGAAAACGAATGAGATTGGATTGTTTGACGGATAGGTCACTTGTAAAAAATAGGAAACAAATTTGATTCCCCATGTAGCTTGGGAAAAACGCATAACAACCATTCTCACGGTTTCCCGCATTTACCAGATGCCTGATATGCACAGAGCGTGAATACCACTCTGACCAGTAGAAGTGAGTGGTTGCGCAAATCACAACCACTGGAGGCCTAACTGTCCTACGGAAATCTGTTCGGTGGAGAATGACATAGTCAAGTCTAGAGGGCATTCCAGATTTCGCTGCTAATAAGTAAACAAAATCCAACGGAATTCATGGTTAGAGCCTTTTTTGATTTGATCTATTTAATTAAGAGCATGCCGCTATCGCGAACGGTTATTGAGCTATGCAGCTGCGCCGAGGAAAGCGGCATAGTCATCGGAGATTCTATAACTTGCCTAGGAAGGCTAATTCTGCCATACGCTGAGATCAGCACCAGGTGGAGAACGGAATACTTCAGGGTACCAAGGAGAGATCACCTGTCCGTTATCGATAAGCTTGTGACATTTTCATCCTAAGGGCTGACAAACACGCAGGGCTGCAGATACTGACGGCATTGTTCTGCCAAACTCATCCTAGAAATAATTCCACATTTGAGATCAACGAAAAAGATACAGCTCAGTTTCTGTATTTTTTCTTGCAGAAGTGATTATGACCGGTCGGTTATGCATACATGAGGAAATCAACATCAGCCGGGCAGTATGCGAAATTCACCAACTTTGTACCACCTAGACGAAAACAAAACCTAATTTACTCCGTTGCCAAAAACAGCGATGAGTAGATCATGTCGAATAACGGTGCGAAGAGTTTCACACGACAAACGACCATGTTAAAGGACTTATACATCCAAGAGCCTTACAAAGGAGATACTGAAAATGAGTTACAAGTAAGACGCGCAAGATAAAAGCTATATCGCATGTTTACCCCACCAATGGATCGATTATCTCGACGGACGTCAAAGGTGAGCTGCCTATTTTGCCTCCCACGTGCTTGGACATTCGACCATTTACTCATATTTGACAAGTTATTTGGGCAGAAGGACACTATAACTAACTTAAGAATCAAACAGGACAAACCACCGTGAGACACACTTCTGTCACCGGACAACAGATAGATGAAGACTAGTGAAAAATTGTCTACAAAATCCCAGTAAACCCTCCGTAGAAAACAAGAAGCCTTTGGCAACTGCAGAAGCTGTGACTATTTGTGACACGAAACCTTTCGGCTTGTTCTTAGGATCAATTTGTCAAGACTGTGTGCCTACCATGACCAAGATGCTACAGCGGCCTACGAGGTCAGCCTGGCCCGGATGAGGACGTGCTATCTAAAATCGAAAGTGGATGAAGCCAAACTCGACCGGTCAGTGTTTTGCTGATCTACTTTCAATCACAAACAACGCATTCGTTATCCTGTGTTGGCACATCCACACCACAAATTCGGCCGTGATCATCCCAACATACCAATGGTGCATCTTCCACTTTTCCTACGCTAAACTGTATTTTCCCTGATGATGATGCTCCCGAGAAGGACTCTGTGTACTATGTGGCATGAAAACCGTTCGATAACAAAACACGTTCTTCGTTTTCTTTTGGACTTATTGGTTGGATTTCGGGAAGTTTATAAACAATGGAGGTGAACGTTGCCCGATTAACTAAGCTGCCGCAAAATTATTCATATGATCTCAAAGCTCATCTGACCGAAAGCATTGTACAGCTAACTCACCCCTGTCAAGAAACATCAGTAGTAAATATCCACCGCAACCGCACTCAGACGAGCACCCGGGACGAATATGTTTGTGTCAAACACTGTAGCCATTGCTTAATTATTCGATTTAGCTACCCTTGGCAATTTTCGTCAATGGATATGGGTGTGAGTGCAAATAGGCCTCTTCGATTTAGTTTGCCGTGTAATATTGTTCTTGTGGTTGAGTGGATCATTTGAAAAAAATTGTTGATTCCTCAAAAAAACAATTATTTTCTCTCCAATCACTGCGATTACCTGCCCACATGAAGCCCACGTTATAAAATGTCTGTGGAAATCACTTCGGCGATCAAATGAAGAACATTTTACATAGGACAGGCGTGTGTAAAGAATAAACTTTTAATGAGGAATGTGCTAGGGCATACGAAACCATCGCCCTTACGAGATCACAGTTATCCGGAGTTAAAACCAGTTAAACGGATTTGTTTTCGCCACAAATTGGGGGCACATATATAGAACGGATAAAAATGTCTACCTGGTTCAATAACAACGCCGAAAATCAAGTACACGCTCACGGAATCTCGCAATAACCGTGAGTAGACACTGCATAGTTCTGTCACAAGTGCACGTTGAAAAAATTGGCCGTTCACACAGACCACCATGGCAAGAAAGGGGGACGGATACAAAAATGCAGATCTGTTAAAAGTTTGGAGTAGCTATGCGAGTGTACTAGGTTCATAAAAAAACAAGGTCGAACAGACCTGTTTGGTTTCGTTTCGGCAGTTGTTTCTGCTATTATGTGACTCTTGCCATTTGGTCGATGAACGTCACATTTTGCTCGTAAGCTGGGAGCAAGGGTGAAACAAAAACACAGACATAAAAAGAACTAACTGACTAGTAAATTCATCAGAACCAATTCCTGTACGGGACTGTAGAATATTAGAAACGATCCTGGCCGACGAAATTAGTCAAAACAAACCGAAGACAACCTTAATGGAAGCCTAACTTCTTAATGACTCCACATCGAACACCCGAGGCCTTGCTATTAGCTATTTAATCAGACATCGTTCAGTGTACCATCATGTTTATCTACACACATGCTTGTGTATATACCCAGAGAAAACGGTCATGTCGAAACTCAGTCAATAGGTCTCGGTGGAATATTTCACGGTTTGATAGGCGGCTCCTGACTTACAAAATATTCCAATTCGGATTCTTTTCGCTCAGTTGGACATGATGAAGCTTTGTAGGAATAAGCCCCAAAATTTACACAGCGGACAGATATGCTAAAATTTCATGTGATGCCGCACTTTAGCCATTATCGGTGAGTGCCACACTGAAATTTAATTGTGAGTGGTATAATGTTAATAGCACAGCGTTGTTGTTAGATGTAATGCGCCAACGTCTCGACTACCGTGGGTAGTCTTTCTCAAGGCAAGTTTTACAATCAAATAATTTGATACCAAATTTTAAACAAACCTACGGAAACAAAGTTCATTAAGTGTGAAAGATATAGTATTAATGATACAGCCTTTTTGGTAGGTGTAATGCGCCATGTTATTAACATTATATCATTCACAATTAAAACCAATCAATCAATCAATGGCGCATCGATTTTTCGATGCATTCCTTACATTATGTGGTCCTGAAAGTTCATTAAGATTCCGTTTTTATATTCAGACGATTTTACCTTAACGTTTATCGTAATTCAACTTCAGCTTACACTTGGATGACATACAAATAGATTTGAATAAATAAATGGTGTTTTTCTAAACATCTTTACGTAGGATAGGTGAAAGTACCCTCAGAATGCTTGCAACGGAAAGTTAAGAGTGCATCTCCAACGGCACTGGCAAGCAGGCCAAGAGAATGATCAGATCTGATTACTCGTGAAATAAATGCATTTATGTAGTGATAAGATATGTGAAATCGTGACTAATAACTACCCACTGATTCGATATGGAAGTCGTCACAGCAGATGAGAGTGAAGCAGATAGTATTCGGACCTTATGGGGCATTTACTTGATAAAATTTAATGTTGCACAAAAGTGTGAACATTGTATTTTTCATTCAGATATACGACGTACGCGTAGAAGACCTACCACCTTGACTTTTAAACTTTGAAGTTCATAGGAAAGCGTGAGATCTCATTCAAACAAATGTGATGATCATCCGGGAGACATCTGGTTTCCGTCAAAGTAACCTGTACATCTGAGATTCGAAGCACCTACGATTTGGGCGACCCAGGCCTAATCAACGCAACTAGCGCTTCAAGTGATTTATCAAGGGTGAAAATGCTATTTCGGTTTGACAAGCGTGTGATTGCTGGAATAAGGTTTTGTACTCTAAATCGAATACATTTCTTTTTCCCGTTAACCAGGCAATGAAATACTTTCAAATGTATAATTACACACCTCTGTAAAGGTGACAACTGATCAAAAACTGGCATATTTCGACGCCAAACTAGAGATCTGTTACTCCAATCCGTGCAAGAAAGACACCCACTCTGTTGACATTCGGCAAGTAAATCCTGCTGCTAAAACCCAATCCAAAATCTTTCAGGGGAATATCAATAAATGCTCTGTTTTGTTGAATCCCGTCTGGGTATGCATTTTCTGGTAATAGCATAATATGCGGCAAAATGGCTAGCCGATTAGGTCTAGGATTAGATTTTCCTACCTCCGGATTAGTGGTGATCATCCATCCGATCTCCCTGCGACTATTGGCATTCTTCAGGGTTGCCCAGCTTCATCTTTCGTCTTCACTCTCTTAATGGGGCGAATACGCAAATCGTTCTATCTTCATTTGGGAAAAGTGGCACTGAAATTCATCCAAACAATAAATGCACTAATTTAGAATATTTAGATTATTTGGTGCAACTGAGCAAAGACCGCGGGAGTTTATCTCAACAGTTCTAACAATAGTTAGACAGGCTTGGGATGTGTTTTTCTACCTCCGAAGTGCGAAGTGTCAGTGACGCATTGGTTTGGGTGGAAGTGGGGCGTTATTACCGATAGGAAGGTCTTGCGGAAAGTAGACCATTTTTTGGTCCGCTGCATCTCAGTTAAACTATCCTCGCATATACAAACACCTCGATTTGCACTCACCTGTTTGGGGCATCTGAGACGTCGGTGTGACAATCACTTGTCAACCGAAAATCACGTCTCCATTAGAGCCGTGGGATTGGTCATGCTATAGAGCTCAGAAACAGAGTAATTGTGGATGGAATAGTTACTTTCTGCTTTGGACACCGATGTCGTCTTAGTATTCCTGAACTTATCACCGTCATCGCTTAGCAGTACAAGACAAACCAGGACGTTTCCAGCTAATAGCTTCCTTTATCTGGGAGTTATAAGCTAATATAGAAAAAGTGAACGTGCGACGAGGACAGGGAGTGAACCTACAAGGTCGGGACAAAAGAAAAACACTGTTGTAACCAACACACGAATTAAAATCTAACTGTGAAAACATACTGTTTTGGTCATTCAAATCCAATAGAAAATAACAAGAAGATCATCAATGCCAACAGCTGGTTTCCATATCCTTCGATGTCCTCAGCCAGATGACTAGCGGGCCTTCTGGATCCCAAACACGTGGACAGGAGACAACAACTTCGCCTAAGACCTCCACCTTCTCTTCTACAACTTCGTGGGTGGAACAGAAAACAGGGCAGGATATGCCAAACGAATATTTGCCCTGTTCAGTACGCAACCCAACCAACGAAGACAACTAATCCTCATACTCTATGGCAGAAAATTCCCTGAACATGTACTCAATACTCCATTCCTTATTTGTGCGTTGCTAAAGCGTCCACCCAACCAAATCATACCCATACTGCACAAAAATCGATGATCGAATGCCTTTAAGCGACGGACATCTCCAACTCGTAAATTCCATGTCTCGCAACCATGCAGCGAAACTCAACTCAAAGCGGTGCACTACACACAACCTTTCAGTTTTATCCAGAAATCCGGTAGATGTTACAAGTGATTTAATGCAATGTACGCTGCTCGACCATTGCATATCCGAAGGCGCCCGCTTCCACTTTCGTGCTACCAAGCTTCGTCACGAAAATTCCGAGGTTTCTCAAACGGACTACAAGTCTTATTTCTTTCTTATCCAGCTCGGTGCTACCGTCGTCCAGTCTTAGAACAACGGTTTACAATTCGAAAGTTCAAAACACATGCAGAATAAAGACACAACTCTCGCAAGTTTGCCTAGTGCCCGTTTTGTATATTTCATTGAATCGGATGGGCACAGGTCATCGTCTGCGTAACCCAGGTCATACACCTTCTCGCCCTTTGCCATTTTGACTTCATTCTGGAAACCTCATCAGGCATCCCCCATTATTTGGTCGATAACAGCGTTAAACAACAATGGTGAAATGGAGCCGTACAGTCATAAACCACCGTTCGTTTTTAAATGAATCTGAAAGTTCCCAATGTACTTTCAGACAAGATTTCGAGCAGCTGGCAAAGGGTGAAAATCTGGTTGATGTACCCTAGACTTGCTCAAAATGTGGCTTGATTTTCAAGGATGTTACGTTGGCTGATCGGCGTCAGACGGTGCAGCAATATGAGAACTAAAACCTTGGTAGCTATCAGAACTAAATTGATCCGATGATGGTTAATGCAGTCGTTTCTTGTTCCTTTCTTGAAGATGAGTAGAGTCAGCGACTCTTCTCATGAAAATGGAATACGCTTCGCGTTTCAAATATCACGAGGCAAGGAGGTAAGTGCTTTTATCAAGATCCTTTTACTCAGTTTGAAAGAAACGAGAGGTGATTTGTCTGGCCAGAATAATTACTCAAATCGTTGCCGGGAAATCCTAGTTAACTTCAGGTTTGATTACCCGATCGTAGTGCAGCTGTTTGCATGTTCGCCCGGGAACATGAGAACGGCATGATTATAACTTTGTATCGCCCGAGGGTTCAAGCTGACCGAATAGTTTTTTGACAACATGTCAGCATAAAAATGTGTGGTTTATTTACAGAATGGAAAGTCTTCGAATTCAAAGTCATACCACTGAATTACTAATAAGAGCATGTTTCTTGTGATTTATCTAGCGCTAGGACTTTGACAATGTTCACAATTAAAATAACGGTATTAGAAAGTAATGGGAAGGTTACCATTGATCAAACTGAAAGAAAACGTCATGATCTTTACCCTGTTCAGGCCGGCTATTAATTTTGTATCTGTGATCAGTATGCAATCAAGAAACTTAGTGTTAATTGAAATTTGTGTTACTGCTCCTGTGATAATGATACGAACAAATAATAATAGCAACTGTCCTAAAATTCAAACTTACTATGACTTTCCAAGCTCTAAATTCATATCTTAATTACTAATATTGCGAACACGAACGAGGATTTCATTTTCAAACAACGATGATGATTTGGCGGATATTTTAGTCGGTTATTCAAGCATAATATTTAGAACAAGAACATATTGTCCTAAGTAGCAAGTTCGCTTGCCTCATGAATATCAGTAATTGTAAAACTTGTCGCCTGCTCTTGGTGGAACTTCGTTCTCTCGTTTGCCTACTGTTTATTCCATATGCAGACAAGGGCGATATTAGCAATCGTAAAACTGTAACTTTTTACTCACCGCATGGATCCAATTAGACTTCCAAAGGTTAAAGACCACCATATCCGTTGATTTCCCGCGAATTCGATCCACTGTTGAAGTGCATTATATAAGAGTTTCCTACGTGTTTCGCTTGTCTTTGAGCATTCGATCAGTTGAGTAGCGTTTGGTTCTGGTTTGTACTGCCAGTATATACTACTCAAATTGAACACCGGGTTGTTTTCTTCAAATTTCCGACTCAGAGCAAAATTATTTAATAAGTTTTCCGGAAAAGACCCCAGGAATATTGGATCACACAGTTTCACTGATAAGATGTCTGGATCGATTTCACAGCGAAGTAATTGCTCTTCCATCCTGTCTAAAGTGTATGCAGTTGCGTCACCAGATCGAGCAACACTTTGGTTTGTCAGACTACGAACAAGCACATCCAAAAGGGCACTCAGTTGTGTGGCATTCCACCTATACTTCTCCCGCAGTGGCTCGAACAAATTCATCTGCCAATAGATATCACCGTTTTCATCTACTCCCGTCACCGGGTGTATGTGATACACATGCGGTCGAATTAGTTCGACATCTGTCGAATTTATTTCTTGCAATTTCTGAAACTCTGGGAGAAATTTACCAAAACTATTGGGGACCCATAGGGCAGGTTTGGCAAAAGGAATATAGTAGAAAACAAAAATCAAAATGGCACAACAAAGAATTGCTAAGAAGAAGCACTTTTTTCCGCTTTCCTTTTCGTCCGAGATCATCTCATAAATTATTGATTGCACAGCCGTTCGATTGATGATTAGAACGTAGCCCTGAAGGACATGTTGGAATGTGTAATTTCTTCACTCAGCACGATTTGTTTTTATCCGATCAGGTTGCTTTAGACATGCAGTGCACAAATAACTTGGTCTACGGTTTTGGATACTGAGCTGATTGGATCGGCCAATCAGGCGACTGGAGCTCAAATGCTAGTGGATAGCAGACGGTGATTGGTTAATTGCGGGTCGACGAATTGCAGGCAAAATGTACCAGTGGCGCAGTGTGTGGCTGAGAGGCACACCCGATATCAAGTAATATGGGTCCGATCTGGATGAAATTCGAATACCACTTGAAATTGTGATACCATTTCTGCTCCGACTAGAGAACGACATCTCTAAAGCAATCCTTGGTGGAGTTTTCGTGTCAGGAAGCCAAATAACCATGAATGTCTAAAATACTCTTGTACGTTACAGGCAATCCAAATTGTGAACGAGTCCGTAATTCCTGGAAATACCGTGTTCAAATACACTTGGTTGAGTGTTGCATTCCGCAGTCTTTTTGTCCGCCTTCTAAAAATCCAAACGGACATGAAGGTGTTGCCAAAACTAATATTTCCCGATTCGGCAGTAAAACGCATAAAAACGAAAACTTGAATTCCTATTCCTTTTAGTCAGCGATAACTAGCACATCTTTCTGACGAGTAGCCTCAGGTTTTGGATTCATCTAACGAGTAAATAGGCTGGAAATGTAGTCGATATCGCGCTTTGGCCAGCATGAGTATGTTCCAGCCATGATTCATCAAGAGTTCGCTAGAGGGAAAAAATGTGAAACGGCGTGACAAAAACCTAACATACGTTGTGAGAAATCCACCATCAATTGCCAATAACCATCGGTGCCTGCAACTATCCATTTTTATTTTCCGGTTATTTTGACTTGGCGTCCAGCGATTCCAGGACGAAAATGTTTTACTTCATACTCCATGGAATGTTAGACTTTCTACGCCAATATCCATTAATTAGGCAGCTCACTGAATAGTGACATTATTACATGGAACGCATTTTGCGTACGATCAGGATTCAGAACATGGTGTTTTGTATGAACAATGCCCCAGACCGAAATGTGCCTGCGCCGGATTTCCGTCAAACTGACCGAACGCCAGTCTATTCAGGATCACAAGTATTCCGAATCATGAAGATTCTTTTGGAGATCACCTCGTATACTAATTTTGCATACTTTCATATAACAAATGGAATACGTCCACCAGCACGAGAAAAAGACTCACCCCTATCCTTAGTGCATTTTCTGCTCCAAGTATAATGCCTTCTGAGGCTTTCCTCAATTTAGTTGTGTAGGAGAATTCAATTTGGACGGTAATAAGACGGCAGGATAACTTTTCGAACACTTTACTTCTAAAAACATTCATTTATTAGGTGCTCTTCACGTCACCACGTGTTAGACTTCATCAACGTAACTAACCCCTTCCCCGTATTAAACCGCTCAGCATTTTCTGATTACGTGTCCTCTAATTATATTTCCTGTTTTGCTACCAAATTAATCCATATTCCATATCCGCTGATACTTGAAGTGTTTAGCTAATATTCAGATCTTCCTGGACAACTTGAAATGAAATATCTGTAACAAGCTTCGTCAAGATTAGAGGATTTTACTTGTCCCGCATGGACACAAGTATCTCTGTGGATACTTTCGAATGTGCTTGTTATTCTTCATGAAAGGGATGATCTTAGCATAGTTTATTCGTTTATTGGCAATTAAATTATTGTCTTGGTTAATTCAAAGTGATGGAAATGTTTGGGCACAGAATTCTCAATCGACGATGTATTTGAATCAGTTAACTATCCTCTACACCGTGCTGTCAAAAGATTTTGGTGTTTTCCCACTCACCGCCTCACTATCACGATAAAACTCGAGCCAATCCCGTAGCGCACATGAATGATCTTGAAGCACGGTCAACTATGGTCCGAATCAAGATCCTTCCTAAAGGAAAATTTTTGTGTTCGTGATTAACCGCGATTGGTAAACTCAAGTTAGGACTAAAGGCCCTAACTAGAAAATAATTAACTCCAGCTCAAGAATTTCGATTAAATAAGTGCTTTTGTTGGACAACCGTGCAAGCTATTATTTAGGAATGCAATCTCGCTCGTGAAATGCTTATGCTTCGGTAGGATTTCATTTGTCATGTTCAGACGTATCTACCTAGGAAACCAAGGTCAGTCATGGTTGACTAAACTTGTTAAGGTCTACAAACAGATTCAATTACTGAAGCATGCATATCTTGGAAGCACCGAAACCCTAAGAATAATCGACAGTACCAGTAAATATCGAACACACCAGCAATCCCTTAGACGGTTTGAAACCTATTTTTGGACACTGAATTTGTGACTATTCTGCGGGATGAAATTAGGAATAAAAGATAATATTAGACCGTCTATGGAGTAGCAAACTTTTCTATTCAACTGGAATATGAAAGAATGTTTCACGCATTATTTGAGAATACGGTTAACCATGGACGATAGAACAGACCACGGGTTATTATATTCAACAACCGTTTCTAAAAGACAGTTTGTATTACTAGAAACTTCAAACTCTTGGGCATCAAGAAGTGGTTCGTACTGTTAATGGACATTCACAGTTCTAGTCCTTTCCACTGACGTGCCTAAAATTCTCCTTTTACGCTGGAAGACAAAGTCTGCGAAAGGAAATGAAATGCTTTTAGCAGCATGCTGCATTATCTTTTAACTGAGAGGTGTAAGAGCGATGAAATGAGTTTGTGGGATCCACACATGCGATGCAGTAACAATCGCAATAGATCTGTGCTAGCTAGCATTCCGAGTTTTGAAAATCAATCGTTCTGAGGTTAGCCATGAAGATAAGAGGTGAAATTAAAATTTGAAACTTTATCTAATGACTAATAGGTTGCTGGAATACTCCGTCTTCCGGTGGATTAGAGGTGCACATGAATTTACAGTAATTGTAGACGAGAACAGGAAAACCCAGAAGACTGGATTGCAATCTTGGGGGAAAATCAAAAACTGTCGATTTGAGGGATCGCAAATTAACTAAGAGAGCTGTAGTGAATTGAACCAAATTGACTAGCGCGTAAATAGAACCTAATCCGGTTTTAATTTGGAAAACCAGGAGAGATGAGCAAAGAAATTTTTCCACATAAGTTAATGAAATAGCCAATAAGTATTGCATGAGAGGAAACGAGAATAGGGTTAGCAAATCCTTAGGATTCGGGAATAAGACACAGTAAGGAAAGTGTCCGTTTCACCATCCTTACCTTGGTGGTGGCTTTGCCCCCAAAAGTGTTTCATATTTGTTTTATGATAAACGGATAAAGGGATTACTTTGTGATCAAAGAATTAGGCATTAGTCAGCCTAGTTGACACTGGTCACTCCAGTACATATACTTTTACCCCAATTACTTCAGTTTTTTTTAATATTTATCCAGTCTTCATTCTGATAACCTAAGCAACTTTAACGAAACAAAAGTGCGCAACGCTGAGACACTAAATCTTAGTTTTTGGGCTGTTCTAAAAGATTTAGCCGGCTATCAACTGCAAACGCATTGAACATCGATTTGATCACCTCGTGATACATTTTTCTTGTTCCTCTTTTAACCACAAAAATGCCAATCTCTTCCCGCTCGAGTGGTGACTAATATTTGCAATCAACCCACTACTCCGTTTTATCACCTGCCATGCGTCTGTGCAATCCTGTTCGACGAGCTGAATGCGGGGAACAAATTGACCCTTGTTTCTCACCAGAATCCATTTGAACCGTTAGGAACGGAACATGCTACTGAGAAGAATAACCAATACGTTCAGGCTTTGTGTCCCCATTTTGAAGGTTGACCTTGCCTGACTGATGAAAATCCTCCGAACCATCCATTCACGTTTCTAACGAAGCCAATGAGATCCTAGTGAGAAACTAAGAAATGAATGCACTAATACTGAGATGGTTGGACAGGAGAGTACCGGGTACACAAACCTGATTAGCAACAATGACGGCGGAATCGGTCGTGTGATTCCGGGGAACTTTTGTTCATCCATTCATAAGCAAAGCATGCTACTGAAAGTGAAACTTGAAATTTTCGAAACCATTTTATTGTGAATGTGTATTCAGGAAATAGACGACTGGTTTATCATTGCGTTTATTTTGAAATTGTGAATGACTAGTCATTTCGAGACCGCGTTGTGCATCCAATCTGTAATGGATTAGTTTGTGCGGCGAATCACACGCAAGCACCGATTGAGCAATTTCGAACGTTGTTTCCTTTCTTATGGAATCCAGGCTTAGGTTAAGTGAATGTGCTTACCACATTCGAATCTGACATCCTTCGATTTGAAGTTGCACTGTTCTCCATCTCGTCGTCTTTGAGCAGAATTTCGTCTAGATAAAATTAGTTTGATGGAAGCAGGAATTCTGTATGTTAAAATTTACTTATTCTTACAATAACAACTGTCCAGTGCACACAAGATCACCCGAGGTCCGGTATCTCACTGTTGTATTTTCACCCAAGCTGTTTTTTTTTAATGCAAGATTATCGGGCATTTGGTTTGCTTCTCCCCGTGACTTGGACCGATTTTGATCCTCATCGCGTGATGCCCAAATCTGAACTCATATGAGTTCTTCCTCGCAGACCGTAGTTTTCTGCGAGCTTTCATTTTGCTTTCGTTCATAAAAATCTAGGTGTAACACGTTTGAAATTCAGCTTTATTTCCGTTGAAAAAGATAGAAATTTACCTTCATCAATCTGTCAATTCCTGGGTACCAGGAGCGGTACACAACGCTGCTGAGGAACCAGTTTCGCGTGCGGACGCTGACTACGGTTGCAGGTTTGCAATGTAGAAACAAAATGTTCATTCCTCCACCATCCTATATTGCTTATTTGTTCGGAAGTTGTTGGCTTTTCTTCAGAGACAGTTTTCAAATGTGAAAACCTGCTTCTCGCCCTTTGTAGCTGGAATTAAATTCTGTAGCCAAAATAGTCACTTCCCACGACTTGCTTACTGCCAACCCAAAACCGTTTTTCTCATCTAAAATAAATCCATTCTGAGAAGTTTATCGAATTGCCACCGTCCTAGTGCTTCCCATTTTCTACAAGTTCCACTGGATTGACCTGACCGTTGTCAGTTGTTTTGTGTTTCTTGCGCTGTGTTCTAAATCACACCTTCAAACCTGACACGGGCGTATCCCGGAGACAGTTAAACTTTCTGTCATTTTGTTCTGAAAACGCTTTAACTGCTGTGCGAAATCGATCTTCTACATTCTTTTAATCTTATTCTCTGTTAGAGCAGTTTATGAGAACGTGTTCACTTTTCGCCCAAATTTAACCTAAAGTTTGTGTAAGTGCGTGTGTGTGTGTGCGTGCAACTAAATCATTTGCGTTCTCGAATAACGCACAAATAATGCAATGATGAGTAATCGCATCAGACGATTGTCACACGATATCAACTCCCACTGGATTGTGACGTGTGGCGTTGCCGAATAGACTAATAGTGCTAGTCTACGTGCACATTCGCGTTTCCTTCAGTGACTCAAGGATGAGAGAAAATCACGAATTCGATTTCGCATGAATTAACACGCGGTTCTAATCGACCTTACCTAGAGTAATCGATTCGCATCGAAAATACAAATCATTCGCACCGAGAAACAATTACCGAAATACAATTCAGACTAAAATCGTATAGATGAAGAATAGTGTTTGAAAAATTAACCTAGTTATTACCATATTATCGCACTGGGAAACAAGTCACTTAGCATGGCGAATGAGAAACTCAGGGCGAAAATTCCTGAAAGGTTTGTAGAACTATTAGCCAACGGTTTTTCGAGTTCATTATCTGTGTTCCGTCAAGTAGCTTTTGGCGCATTTGGCATGGCCAACCGCCTCAGATGGAACTGGCCCTGTTTCATTTTGATGTAGAAGCCTACCTTGAAGACAGAGATGTACTAAGGCCGTGTCGTGATGTTTGACGACTCATTCGGAAGTTGGTTGGGCAACCCAGAAGCCATAAGTGGCCGACTCGCGTTGCTAGTACACCAAAGTGTGGAAATTACTTGACTGTGATGGGATTCGAAAATAGATGTGGTTGGTAGGACATTTCCGGTCACCGTGTGTAGTCAGCATATCTGCCAGCCATCCTACTACAATCCGACTGATGACTTATGAATTCATTCTTGGGGAATAAAGTTGTGTCGAAGATATGTCGTATTCTAACGTATTGCAGTTTGCTTTATTCTCCGGAAAATCAGACATCGTTAAAAGACGAGCAAGCAATCGAAAGTGGATTAGCCCTAGATAAGCATGCTCACATTGGCATGCACCAGCGAGCAGAATGGGAGCAATCCAAATTAGATCGATCGCGCCCAATTTAAACCACCCTCATGCAACCATGTGCCCAAAGTCCATGGCAAAGAGAGGCACACACACACACAAACACACACACACACACCTGTGACCTTCATGAACTTCATTTTCTATCATTTAATTACAAAAAAACATACATATGTTTCCATGTAGTCTTCCTTAGACCACCATAATTAGAGAATTGAACGAAACGCAGTGGACAAATTATGGCATCATGTGCCAATTTACCCGGTCTAATCCCAATCAAATTTAATAAGGAAACATTTGATTTGTCAACCTGTACATCAGAGCTCATCATTCAGTGTGAAAACTCAAAACAACCGTTGGGCACGGAATCTGAATTCAACATTTTCGATAGAACAAATTCAAATGCGAATTAATTTAACAAACTGATGCTTAAAGACGTCAAATACGATGAAAATGTACACAAGGTAGAACGGATGTTTGATTTGGGCGAAAACTGATGATATCACTGAATTCTATTTGTTTGATTGATTAGAACTGGGAGGTGGGTTGTTTGCATTTCGTTACACTCAGGTGTCATCTCACCTTTGTAAATATCTTGCATATTCGAGCAACTACCCTTAGTTTTCAAACATCAAATTTTGTTAGACGAAATAGGTCGATTTGGTGACGTTTGGGTTAAAAATACCGCAAAACGGAAATGAATTTCAGAATACGAACTCCATCTTCTCATAATCAAACAGAAGAACGATGGAATTTAAGTTGACCAGTTTAGTCAGGCAGTGGAATCGATAAATGGAAGAGGCCGATGTGATTTGAATTATGCTACCATCGTTTGGTATGTTCTTTCGTAGCCTGGATTTGGTCACAATAATTAGCCTGAATGTTTTGTGTAGGTAGTACATGTTGATTGAAACCGAGGGCCAAATGTTCCTTCACGGCTGAACAAATTCTTATTGTTACATGTCGCCATTTTCGTGAATTTACACGGCCACAAATTCCTCGGTGCCCTCACTCATGATGCGGTGGGTTAATAAGCGATGTTGTCCCGTATTTGAGTAGTCGCTCAAGCATTTGTAGGTGGCATAATTAGAGATAGAAATTAGTGGTAATTAGTGCTAGATGATGATGCATGCGGTTTGTGAGAACAAATTGATTGATTACATCGGCTGATTGAATATTTCACTAAATTTTGATTGAGCATGAGGCGTGATAACAATCAGTACACTTTTCAAATCCACTGACTTAGTTCTGTGGTATTTTGTGCAAAACACAGTCCCTTTTCCTTGATGGTTCATCAGAGCAAGAATGTCATTTCGAGTTGTAAAATGTGCGTGTCCCAATTCCACATATCATTTGTTGATAAACACGTCTGAAATGGGGTGATAAACAGCACTTGATTTGTTTGAGTTTTTGCCTTCCAGTAAATGTCATTTATTGTGCAACTAATGACGGTTTTTCGTAATGTCTAAAGCATGAGCAGTTAGGACTAGCTATGCCGGCTACGTCCATAGTCGAATTATATCAATTGTTTTATGATAACTGTTCGGTTGTCCGGTCGCATATTTTTGTTTTACTTTGGGCTACACGGAATTTCGGCACTCGTAAATGTCACGTCTCAAACAAAAGCTCATGAGAAAATTCAGGGAACAGTTTGAGTTTAAAAGGTAAGAAAACATCGTCGTGTGATTGATGTGTGCACTTACCATCGGTCGTTTCTCTGGAGTTCAGATGAAACACTGTCTCGGTTTGTCAAAGTTCATGCCGAATTTTAATGATTGGATTTCCTATCGACAAGGTTTAATGGGCGAACCACGTGAATACATGCGAACGGCACTTTGAGAGATCACTACGCTCGTGATATGTGGCATCTGCAAGTATTTTCTGAGCAAATTTTTCACATCCTTCTATGTGCTGATCACGCAGTTTAATGTACAATTCACCTAGTCTTATGAAGCACACGGGTAACAAATGACAATCCTCGGCAGGGAATGCTAAAGTTGATTTTAAAGAACCACACCCCTCCTCCAAAAAAAACGTTAACTGGAGACCAGTAATGAAATGTTGGAAAATCATAACGGNATACGAAACGATAGATGTCACATTGCTTTGCTTTGTAGTGTTTAAGCTTTCTGATTTGAATTCGCCACCCTCGCAGGTTATTTACGCAGATGGAAGTGTGTGAAGTTTGCTTCAGATTTTTATGAATACTAACCCCTAGATATTTCCCATAAGTAAATCGGATGAGTTTATTTGAGTTGACCAATGACTAGTCAGCTAGGTCGGATGAGCGAGGAAGAGGTGTGTTAACATTTAGAATCGGTTTGTGTGGAGAAATCGTAGATGGAAGAAAATGGAACGTTAACATTTCTCGCAAGGGCTTGGGAGAGTACAAGATCATTTCGCATGATGAAGCAGGTGACAGATGGAATTAAATGATAATTCACGGATATACGAAGATAACAGGTATGGGAGAAGAATAGTACGGTGCAGCATATCTGGTGCGTCATCCATTGTTTTTGACGTTTTGCACGGGGTTCGGTTGGTAAAGTAATCAATAAGACATAATCATTCGGGCCAAGAAAAACCAAATGTTTCCAGCTTGTGAACCAGACAAAGAGACGAGTCGTTTGTATGCGGGCTGATTGAACTTAACTCCGCTCAAATGGGCTGGCCGTTTTATCTGACATTACACAATTCAGAAGACCACGTAGTATTTAATGATTTACCATTGTATAGACTCTTGCATACAAAATGTTGCATTTCAGTTAATCATGGAAAACTAAATCACCTGTTGCTGAAATTAAACGAGCGATCAGATATAGCAAATTGGAGAGTTGTTTATAATCGTCAGGAATGAAGGAAAGATTACCGGTTCCATGGATAGTACTGTGTTACAAATATAAAGATATATATATATATTGTCCAGCAAACCAAAAATCCCTGTGCTAAATTCCTTTCCGTTACAAAATACAATGAATGTGGTGAGATATAATGAATTCGTTTTCAGCTTAATCTTGTTGTATTTGTTTCGCAACTGAACTGGGAAGAAGGATAAACCTCCGTAAATTCAGATACCAAATTAAACTGACTGAATTATAAAAAAGAAATCTTGAGCGATTTTGGAAGTTTTATCACATTCGGTTGGAGCATCGCGGCTGAAGTTCACAAATGCCAGCGTGTTGTCTTGATCAACCTAGCCTGTATTTACAATGCGAATTTAATTATTTAATGAATAGGACATTTTATCTTTACCAGGGTTTGAAGTCAGTGTTGATCGTGAACATGACAACTCTTCTTTAGAGAGGATTGTGAATGACATGAAATTCGACTCGATTCCACTCACTCCGTGACAGCAAAATGGCGAGTTGAAAAAAGACGAGCATTTCATCAGCACAATGAAGGGGGATTGAAATGACTAGATCACCCTTCTCAGTTACCGTCTTTGTATTCATCCATCGAGTAGGTGGAATCAAACAAACCGTCACAAACACAATATTGAATGAATAATCTATTCCGAGCCCATTTCCGTATATTCCCCGTAAAACGATTACGACAGAATTCGATTTCTCTTAGGTTGAACCAAAACATAACAGTAACATTCTGACGGAAGATCTTTCATTGTATTGTCGCCCCAGTATTGTCAAGTTCTTGTGCGTTGTTTGTCATAATGAGAATAAATTGAGAGAAGACTTTTTGAGCGATTATCATCTCGGTTTTTGTTTTGTTCGATTGTATTTTACTCCGCTCTTGTTGTCAAAACCAGTGCTAAGGTAACATGAATAGGGCAAAAAGTTATTGTATTGACGGAGATTTTTGCTCGAGTTCGGCGGATGTAGACGAGGCAAGATGATGACACACCGTCGAAATAAGGCAAGCACGTTTACTCGTGAGCGGTGTATTTCTTTCAAAACTTTTACGAATTCTTGGCGATTAGGAACAAAATTCCTTCTGTTGTTACAAACTATCATCGAAAGTCGCCTTAAGACATTTGTTGCATGATTCCCATTGAGTCCTATCACGATATATATGTATATACATGTATACTAATATACATGTATATACATGTATATACATCTATATACATGTATGTATGTAGATATATGTAGATATAAATGTAAGTGCATGTGAAATTCGGTAAACAGACTTCATCCTTGTGAAATCGCATTTGCTGATATGAGTACTAATTGAACCCCTGGGATTAACTATATTAGTACTGTGTGGCTTCTTACAAGTTACAAATCGGCCTAGTCAAACTTCAGCTTAGATAAAACCTCGAGTTGTGAAAATTTAAACAAATTGTGAAATTTGTAAGAGCTGATAACCCTTAGTTTAATAGGGTGTAAATTCTGTTTTATGTGAATAAATTAACCAAATTGTCTTCGAGGAGACAATCAAGGCAGAAATAACCCAGTTCCGAACATATTGATACAGCATAATTACCATGGCAGCCAGCCTAGTTTCACTGTTTTACCTGAGGCGTGCCTACAAAAATCATTTGTTGTAGAACGTGAACTCTTAACTTCAAACGCAATTGCATGAGTAGATCTTTTAATAGGTGACAGACAGACCACGTCCTAGGAGACGTTAATCTATTTACAAATGACAAAATTAAGCCATATTTCGTGAGAATTCAGTTTGTGTGTACGTACTGGTGATTGTATGTATACGAATTTGTGAGTAACACGGCACTGGCTTAATGGGGTTGTAAATAGTCTAGGTTTGGAATAGCTTGTGTACGCTTGTCTTGGCAAGAAGAGGCCATTAATTTTACAGTAGAACTGATATTCCCCAATTCAAATAGCTTTTTTGTGTTAAATCCCATTCACGGCCTCATGTGATTAGTGTTATTTGCACAGAGGAGATTTGAGCTGAAAATTCATCTCTCCAGGTGATTTGGTCTAGTTTCGAGTGGTGCCGAACTGTACTGTCAAACCGATTTGCTTCTCGTCAGAGAAATAATTTTACCTATTTATGAATAAATACCCGGAAAAGCAAACGTTCTCAGAGCAGAATCGATTTGGTTGACACATTAGGTTGTGTGCCGTGGAACAATTTCAACTGATGACAAATCCAGCTTGCTTTTAACAGGATATGCTGGCTCAGGATAAAAGCCCTAAGGAAAAGCGCCGAATTATTATTCCTACTTTCGTTGTTCATAACACTCTTCCGTCTCGGTTTTTGGCGCTCATTCGCCAGTTTGACCGTGAACATCCGGGGCTGGAGGGTGGTTGGGACTGTAAACGGATTACCACCGGTGATTAGTTCAGTACTCAAAAACGGGTGAGATAACTACGATGATTTCATAACACGTGAAAAAAAAAGATTTTCAAACAGAAATTTCTATCGCCTGTAGGCACTGTCCTCGTCGGTTTGGAAAGCATGGTGCAATAACAGTCTGAAATTCACTTCTTGCCTACAAACGTCACATGTCTGACGGAAATTTCACCCAGTCGCCTCTCTTCGAATTGAACCACTGAGCCCACCCCAGCTGACATCTAATCATAACGAATCGGTTAGGATTTTTCCTTTGGAGGATTCAGAAGCATAACTGAAGACCATTAAGCGCAGATTAAGGACCTCATATCCCAATGACAGCAGAAATTCACCCATCTTGTGCACAAGGCTGAACACATGGAAAGAATGGATGTAAACAATGCAGATATCGAGGTTTCTTCGGTGTGAATGAAAGAGAAAAAGTATCGGCATATTTCAAGATTGCCGAAGGCGGAAGATCACTGAGTTATTCGTAACTACTCCGTTGGTCTGTCAATTGACCACTGGTATTCCAGCGATCAATATAACCGTGTTTCAACACAAGTATCATCGAGTGGGATTATTAAACACCGACCAAATTTCTCATTTGTCACTTCTTCGTTTGACTTTACCTGCTTCCTAAAAATGATGCACATTGAGATTTTATTGGTAAAAGAATGAAGAGAAATTCCATAAATGACAGAGTTGACCGGAATTAGTTGTGGAGCGGGCCATTGTTATAACAAAGAAATGTTGTTCGGACATTGAGGAGACAGGTAGGGAAATGGTTGAGAAATTGTGACCAATGTTTGGTAACCCTTTTGTCTCAGGCCAATGTGAGCAACCCAAACGGTGAGAATCTGTTACTCGTTGTTTGCGTCCAAATAAGAACAGGCGTTACTGAAATTCTAAACAAAACTAATTGCTGCTAACGTGCTGGTTTTCATTTTCACATATTTGCATGTATCTGGTAACCACATAATTGCATCCAACACAGATTAGATTCCATTAGTCTATCGATTCAGCTCCGGAAGTTCAGCGAATATCGCCTGAATAATCACGAGTTCTAGTTCGGATCGAAACGTCACGATAAAATTATTAACTCAGTGTATGCCTTCTCAACTCTAAATATAAATATATACATGTATGTATCAATACCTATACAAACCGACAACCAGTATGCGGTGTCATCAAATCTCAAAGTTTTATCGCACTATTGAATGAAGTTTTACTTGTTTGGAACTGGCCCAAGCATTCTACAGCAAAAGCTAAACCGTAGGCCCTGCAATAGCAAACGAATTTTGTGTACGGTAAATATTGTTACCATTGGCGAGCATGTGAGCAGAGCAGCACATATCTAATTTAAAATCCACGTGGTTACTATAGCACCCATCTTTATCCTTCTTTTCTACAGGAGTCTTACATGCAAAAATCACTTTTATATTATGTAAACTGAACTTCAGACGTAATCGGATGA
Source organism: Fasciolopsis buskii (assembly GCA_008360955.1). NCBI lineage: Eukaryota > Metazoa > Platyhelminthes > Trematoda > Plagiorchiida > Fasciolidae > Fasciolopsis > Fasciolopsis buskii. Next base: position 85,157 of record LUCM01006656.1, read on the forward strand.
GTAGGTCTTTTAGAAAAAATAATAGGTGAACACTGGTCTACAACGCGTTAGTCTACTTACAAGTGACATAAGCAACTACATTTGTTTGTCTGCATCCGCTAATCCATGTATGCATATTTTTCAGTATCGCCACACTATTGACATAAGGTGGTAGATTTCTGACATTTTGGATTGCTTGCGTTTGCTTGCCTCAGTAAGAAATAACCAAAATTTCCACAGTTACATCTCTAATTTGATTCCCGAAGAAAACTTTGTTCGGTGGGCGGCTGCGAAGTATCGATTGGCTTTCCTAAAAGATGTCTCATCAGCCTTCATCTTTCCAATAGACGGACCGTGCAAAATTTCACTGAAGTTTGCTGTTCGACAGTTATATTTGACGATGGCATTAGTGAAGGGTCCGGAATTGCTTCATGAGGCTTGACTCAGACTGAATAAACTACAAATGGTCAACAGTCGCTGGGATTAATCCAAGATTATCTGTCATTCTGGTCCCCATTTATGGATTCGGAAAATGTTTTGGTCTGAGGTTGCTTGTATTTGTGCCTAATCTATCAACACAGCAACACGAAAACCACGTACCCCCTGACTGGAGACGGCAGTCACTCAGTTTGATTCCAGTCAAGGGATTTTAGCTCGGTAGATATTTCAACCAAATGCCCAGAATCCGAGCCGTCAATGGATTGAGATTTAAGAAGCTGTACGCTAAGCGGGAGCTGCCACGCACGACTCCAGGCCATGTAACTTCAGAAGTGGTGAGTGTCTTCAACTTCAGTTCCCCCGTTAGACGCGTGAAGGTTCGCCTCTCGGAATATCACATAAACTTAGACGCACAAAGGCCTGAAAATTGGGCTGACCGGAAGCTTGCGAAATGATCAACAGATTTGGTGGCAGGAATGGAGCGGAAATACAGAAAAGTCTGCAGTCCTCGACCATGGGGGCAAATTTTACCCACTGGTTGCATGTACTGGTTAGCCGAAGTCAAGGATGAACAAGATGAGCTCACTTGTTCACCCCGGGGAACGTAGACTGGACCGTTAAGTAGAACATTTCATGCAGCAATTTAGTAAGGCCTAGAGGAGAATGACTGTATTACTTCTCCAAAAAAGACGGTCAACGGCGAGTTGAGCCTTCTTTCCTCGCAGACCGATAATTCCAAAGCGTTATTTTATCTAACTGATCGCGTTCGGGGTTCTTCTCACTTTATCATACTCTGTGGCCAAAATCCTCAGTCGAGTTTGTAATTACGGTGACCTTTCAATGTCAGTTCGCCACAAGGAGAAGTGTTCGCCAAGGTTATCACTTTTCTATTTTTTATTTTTTCTAGTAAGACAACCATGGAATTTGTCCCACCTTCAAGTAAGAATGGCAACATTTCCACGTCAGAACGAGGCTGCATCTACTTTTGCGATTCGTCTTGCAAGTTCAAAGTGCAACACCGGATTGAGCGAATCTGCCGGCTCGAAGCCGAACATTGTTCTTCCTTCGTAAGAACATATATACAGCAGCAGTAAGTTTGTTGCTGCGATGTGGTTAAGAAAGGTGAACTTTGAGGACGTAATGCGTGCGATAAATTTCCATGTTTGAAAACTATTGCCTTCATATTATTCGTAGAATATGGAAGTGGAATTTGGCCAGTAACTCAGAGGTCACGCATAACATAATGCGCTGCAAGGCTCAATCTTCAGAGTAGACGCTGAATATGAACAGTTTAGGGAAGATGGAACAGGCTTTAGGCAAACCCACAGAATGATCATCTATCTCACTGGGCACTATTCTCCGAGGTAGATAATGGCTGGAAGGTGAGTCGAAGTGCCCGGCCGAGGATATGGCAAAACTGTGAATATTTAAACCTGCGCAAGAACCGGTTTCGTCCCAAGTCGATTACCGAGATGGATCCACTAGAGATCCGTCGAGCCACGCTTGGAGATGACAAGTGGTATTATTCAGTATTATAGTCAGTAGCACTTTGTTAATTTTTACTTCTCCAGTTAAGTATATTGCAATCTGCGTTGGTCTATTACTCGTCCTATTTTCTCTTTTCATGAGGAGAAACTGTGAAGTACAAAAGGAAACCAGAGCAAGTTATCGCAAAATTAAGGCCTGGAAAACTGAACTGACTGATTGCCACCGATCGTAAATAAGCTGTGTCCAAGGTTCGGCAGCGAAGAAGTCAAGAGCGAACCTCATCGAGACGCCTAGAGAATTAAATTCTGGAAAAAACTAATTTCTGCTAACGTGCTGGTTTTCATTTTCACATATTTGCATGTATCTGGTAACCACATAATTGCATCCAATACAGATTAGATTCCGTTAGTCTATCGATTCAGCTCCGGAAGTTCAGCGAATATCGCCTGAATAATCACGTGATACATACACGATGATGCTTATCATTGTGGGTGCACGGAATTCATGGCTGGCACGATGGGACTCGATTTTCCATCCCCATTGGTTCCACCGAATTGTTCAACGCACAAACATATTGATGATGCACGGAAATCATTTAGATGAATTCAGAGGAGGAATGTTACTCAAATTACTTTCCAGCATTTTTCAGGTAAGACAATGCGACCGCAGTTAACAGGAATTCGGGTTCGGGAAATAGCCAAACGGGCATAGCCAAGTATTCACTCAGCCAGATTAGCAGTCATTCTACTGGCCAATTTAGTGGGTAACCATGGAATCAATAATTCGGACAAATGTGAGTGAATGATGAGTTGATTGAACCCATTGTTGTCTCTAATTTGAACTAAATAATTTGTGTGCAAGACACAACATCTGCATAGTGCACAAATGATGTAACGACGGACATTCTTATTCTCAAGAGCACACTGAGAAACTCGCGGACAAATTCCATTCCGAAAGATTAATAACCTGCTAACTAATTTCCCCAAATCCGGTAATTGATGATGTCTTGCTGATGTGAGTGAAACAGAAATTCAGGATTCTAGTAGAGTAGAGTAATTCAACTAACCTGCGCCAAAACGTCTCGGCAACAATATTTCTTCGCAATTAGAGACGGAAGCAGCTCAAGCTGGGGTCAAACGAGAACGTCAGGAATAGCTCTTGAGCTTGAGAAAAGTCTTGAAGCAGCCCTTCTAGACTGGATCCCAGTCAAACAGTCGCTTGTGTGCATGAGACTGCAGGATCGTCGCGTCCGAAAGGATAGTGTTGTTAAGCGGTAGTTTATTTGTTTCTCGGCATACGCTCCAACAGACTGCAGCACTAGATATGGAGAAGACGAAATTTTTACGATAACCTCGTCCACTTCTTGTTCGGAAGAAGCAAACGCTTGCACATTGTATTGTGGGAGGTTACTGTTAATGCACAAGTTGGAAACTGAGTGCATTCGGAGTCCTTTTTAGGGCGGACGGATGCGCCTCTGGCTTGCACAGCGAACCAACAACGTGAGAAAGACTTTCCAATTCTGTGCAGATAAATCCATTTATTCCTATCTAGTACGGAATTCCGACACAGTTCGACGTCGCACCAGCGACAGGCGCTCAGCTCGACAGGTTCATTGAGTCCGACTTGACCATCTCGCAGTTAGCTACCGTTGGGCAGCGGTTCGTCCAGAACTGGTAGATCATACTGGACACGTACTCGAATCGACGCATGCCGTTAGTTTTTAATGCGATTTTTCCTGAGCAGCTGAATGGCAATCGGACGCGGCCACCAATGCGATTGGCTGTTCGGAACGTTTGTCTGATTCGGCTGTTCGCAACAGCTACGAACAGAAAACTGTCCAAGGAACAAGAATGCGACCGGATGATATGGCGATATGTAGACTCGATCGAGTGAGCAAGTGCAAGATGTGAGATGGCAGGGTGATGGACAGTTTGGCAGCTGAATTTCGCCTGCGCCTTGTCAAGACCTATTAGTCTAATATATCAAGACAAACAGCGTAATGGATGCCTGCTTCGGACCAATGCGGTCGCCAATTCTAATGGTTAAGCAAAAACTGCGAGCTGCCTAACTGCAAGGAAATGAAATAAGATGCAGTCGGGCAGTTGCAGCCGTTCAGTTGACCAATAAGCCTTCACGGCGAATGACCCGAGAAAGCCAGTGGGTAAGCTAGTCGAAGAGATTGGAGTGGCGTTCCGCTTCAAGTACAGTCAAAGACTGTTTAAAGCTTTACGCGACAGCGGTTGGCGACACTGGCGAACTTCGGTTAGTGAGTCGTGTTGCGATAAAATGTAGAGCTGATCCATGGTTAGGCAGGAAAGACTGCGACCGTTGGGCAGAAATTTCAAGTATCAGTTTAACTGGCCATTACCGCTATCGTATCTAGTTCCGAGCGTTCTGGAGCTGTGGACATCCTTGGGACGTGTCACTTGTGCCCTCCAACGGAAGTGGAAGTGCAGTCCGAAAAAAATATCCGGCTTCTGGAGAGGGGAAAAGCTGCCGGTCCCGACGACCTTCCTTCCAGTTCTCTATCAAATGTGGTGGAGACAGTGCTGATTGAAATCACTTAACCCTCCTTGCTTCGGGATATTTGAAACGAGGGAGCGATATCCCGCTGTTCGTGTGTTGAGTCACTGATTTGTTGCCATCTGCAAGAAGGGTACACGAGTGATGCAGCAATCATCGTAGGATTAGTTTTAATTTCCGATAGTTTACTAAGGTCTTCAGCTCGATTAATGCTGCGCCGTTATGACACCAATTTCGCGAGAGGTAGTATCCGTGAACAAAAAGGCCGGATGTCGGCCAGGTTGAGGTTGCATTCGACCAATATTCACTCTTCGACCAGATGCCTCAAAACGCGCCACACGCACCGGCGCCCTACCGATCGTAGTCTTCGCTCGACGTTGGAAAGGTGCTTTTGACTCCCCGGATCGACCGGCACACTCAGTGCTCTCCACGAAAGCGTATCGTCAACGAAGTTGTAACCTGTTGCGGCATTGTACTCGCATACCTATGGTCGGCGTTAGGGTATACGGGTGTGAAACTGTCACGTTCATTCGAAACAAACTAGTGGCGTTTCAACAAGGTGTCCCATTCTTCCATTCTTTTCCAACTTCGTCATGGACGAGGTTATGGAAGATGCTGTAAAAGGCTCCGGTACGTAGGAGTCGAAATGGGAATGGAGGAAAAGCTATGCGACCTAGAATTACGCAGACGACTCGTGTGCCTGTTCGAGTCTGCGGCACCATGCACCAACGGGCACTAGATAGGACTGTTCGAGATCGACTGCCGGTCGCTTCGGTTTGGCATAGTGCTTTGCACCTTCGAAGTGCAAAGTACTTGTTACCAGGTTGGACGACCAGCAGCGCCGAACTTGATATGGATAGAGGGGAAATAACAATGGTGGACCGTATCACCTACTTGATAGCTGCGTGTCTAACGGATGGTTTAGCTCGGGTTTGAGGTAAGTATTGCCTATATCCAAGGCTCGTGGCAGCTTACGTGGATTGAAGCACTTGTGGGGCGTCCGGTTTGTATTTCACTGGAATTGAAAGGTCGTGTGTACTGTGCTTTGCAGTGTGCGTTCAGTTCTGTTGCTACGGTTGCGAGAACGTGGAGTATGGTTGTGGGCGATGTTTCCGGTTGCAAGTTTTCGACCACCGCATGTTTTGTAGTATGGCTAGCGCTTGGGTGGGTTGAACGGGTGAAGTAATATTGAGGTTAGGAATCTGGTATTGGGTGCCACTTCTGAGAAATAGCTTGTTCAGCGTATGAAATCTTAGCCGACTGCGCTGGTGGGTCGCGTGTTGCGGTATGACGAACACTTCGTCTAGCCATAACCGTTGCCCTATTTTGTGTTTCCTGCTAAGGAATTAAAGAAGCCCATGGAAAACCTACAGATGGACGTGGCAAACGTGGAATGAGAAAATGCACAGCGAAGTTAGGAAAGTTAGGTGTCTCACGCCTTCTTGTGTTGGGCGTTCCGAAAGACTCATCGGACTTGCTGGCTGGCGGAGAACACTGAGGATATGCAGTGAACCGTAAACAGTGGCGATCGTGCTGTCCTTTGCTATCAATCAGAATGATTGAAAATTACGTGGCGTTTGTAAAGTTAGGGCTGTGTTTCCGTGTGTTGGCTGCGAGAGCATCTTATCTCTTCCGCCTGTGAGGTCCAGCTCATGCTTTCCCATTGGATATTCACTCTTTTAATATAAACGTGTAATCTGGGGAAGGCAGCGGTCAGTGAGGCTTGCTTTGCTGTTTAAATGCTGAACGATGCATATGATGATGATGATAGATGACCAGAAATTCTGAATCCGTGTGAATCAAACAAATAGAGAAGAAAATGTGGTGTGCTGTTTTAGAATTGGGGACGATCAAACGGACAAGGAATAAACTCGATTCAACAGACAGAATCCCAAATTCACAGAATTCATTAACTGGGGATGAAAGGCTATTTATTCAACCGAAATCTTGAAGTCAATATCACTAACACGCACAAAGTGCAATCGAGTCAATTGCACACCAGCTCAATCACAGTTGTCACAGAAACACAGGTACATCAAGTGGGGTATCTACAACCATTTTTGTGCCCGTTTGGCCATCTCTCGTGCCCTGCTCGATTCACGCGTGACCCCAATCAATGCCGAATTGCACAAACTCGGTGTTGGAATGTTGTGAATGACAAAATGATCCGGTACATCGCATCAGCACACAATGAATTACGCATAGGCTAGGTTTGAAGAAATCAACAACCATATCAGTCAGACTGGTTCGAATTCTTTCCACTGATGCACATGAGAAAACAAATCCCAGATACATTTGAGCTTGTCCACGTCACAGGGTTATCATCCTTAATACTGTCACTACAAACGAATGTGTGTCAAGAACCGGCATTGGGGGAGGCTGAATGGAGAAGCAAATATTTCGAGACAGTGATCTAGAACAGGTAGACAACTGGGAGTGACTGAAGAAATGCGCACACGCTACTAACAATGAATGACGACGAATCGGTGCTAAGTCTGGAATCCAACACTGTTGAAATAGTGCGCATCTCAAAGTCTGGTGAGAATGAACTAGCACAAAATATGCTCATTGCTCTAACAAAATCAAGCATTGGTCAAACTAATTCAATAACGATGCATACCAAGTAGAAGCAAAGATGTGCTTGATCAAACTTGAAGCTAAGAAGAACGTGAGGGAAGTTTGATGTTTGTTGATATTATTTCTTGTTCAGAATTGTGGTATGTGCATGTAAACACATGGGCAGTCCTTCTGTCTTACTAATTTTCAACTGCTCGTTCACACTACATCGATCCGGTGAGGTAAGAATGAAAATGGATCGAATTCATGTGCGCAGTAGATGGCGGCACCAGCTTGATCTCTAATGAACTGCCACAGGTCAATCGATCAAT
>LUCM01006656.1:94848-104921 GCA_008360955.1 Fasciolopsis buskii
TTGGAAGTAGAGATTGAGGCAAGTTATAATAATCATGCGAGGACCTGGGCACAACTTGATCACGTTGATGCTGTTTTAAGTGTTGGCCGAATGTGGGTGAAACATACATACTTGATGTGTGACCGTATATGCTGGGAAGTAATTTTGGGAATCGATTTCCTGTTTGGCTCGGGGGTGAATTACTGGTGCTCGCCGTCGCAGCATCTCCCTTAACCCAAGATATGCTGGCCTCGGAGCCAACCGATAGGAAAACTCAAATTCGTATCCTCGTCGTTGCAGCGTAAATGCGTGGACCAGTCATTTGAAACACCCCTGGGTCAAAGTAGTTCCTGTCTGGAGTGCTGCTTAGATATTTGGTAGCTTTTACAAAAACAAGGTCCGACTGGTCGAGTCCGAGTGATTTTGCGCGAAATAAACACAACAGGACGCTAACCTATTCAGGTAGGACCCTCCGTTACATTTACCGCTGCTTAGCAATTCAGCGGCATTGAAGAAATTGAACTTCACCAAGGTGCTAGATGGTGAGGTAATCAGGTCACCAGCTTCCTCATTGACCTTCTCGATAAGATTGGTTTTAGAACGAAAAGTACTGCAGCTTTCAGCTGTACGTAGATTACGGGAAACTTAACGAAGTCACGAGATGAATCTTTTCCTCTGCCAGGCATCCATGATACTCTCGATACACCACATGGACGAAGATTAGAGGAAACTGGTAACTCCCGGGGGAAATGCGACAATATTTGAAAATCGATCGCACAATAATCGATTAGCTTTGCGTCGTGATTCACGTGTTTAGTTCATGACGATAGATGCTGAAAAAGAATAGGTAATAAAGGAAAACCATTTTTGGACTTCTGTGATATTTCTCTCCGTATATACACTTCCAAGTTATCTTTATACCTTTTTATCTTTTATTTCCTTTATTAATGAAATAATACTGTAAATTTTTCAGAAAGGGGTTCGAGGCTAACAGAGGGCTGCGGAGTGGGGAAGTTGACCGGGGTGGGGAATATTCGAAACCTGCGAAGGATCTTCACGTCCAAATCTTACGACCATAATCCGTGGGTTCACCGCCGGTGGAAAGAGCCAGAACAAGATTTCTTATAATCTGGAATGGGATGAATATAATACCAAGTTCATTGTTGCATTTAGATCAGGTGCTCGCAGAAAGCGTGTAATAATTTGCTTGTTCATCAGGAACTTAGTTACTGGGGTCACCACTTGGGCGCGCGAACCGCTTGCAAGCAACATTTTGGGGCGACCCAGCCTGCGACTTCCAGGCTGTTGCACAGAAGAAATGGAAGGGGACTAACGGGGGCCAATCAGAATCAAGGCACAGCCAGAAATGACAATCTAAGGTGTCGGTGGCTTGTGTGATCTGACATTGCGGCTGTGTAAACTTGTGTTGCCCAGGGTGCCTCACCTCGTGCCACCCAAGCCCAAAATGCTCAACAGACAATTCAGGAATGATGTGGGGAATCGTCCACTCACTCTCAAATGCACAACCGCAACAGATCTCTTCTGTTATTGATATCCCGTTAATCAAAACATAAACCGGAAAATTTCGGATCTTTAGATCCCATATGATTCCACATGGTCAAAAATGACTGGCTTGGATTTTCCCATCCACATTTATTTCGCCCTTTTCAAATAGACATAACGAAATATTCAGAGCTTTCCAGACAACCGCAAAACCTGTTTTCATGTTAATTACAGTAATTTTAACCAAAATATTGGTGCTCAATATTTTGGTCGCCCCGTCGCTAGCAATCGAAAGCCCAATCACGGCACCGACAAGAGGTAGGCAACGCAAATATATTTAAATAGAACATCAAACTACTTTTCCAGTTGTCAGTAAGCAACCTATCAATCGAAAAGGAACAAGACGACCACACTAATCTGCTGCAATCTCTGGTCCGACATCTGCCCGCCATGATCGAGAAGGAAGTTCCAGAGTTTACTGGTTGGATTTTAGGACAAAATATGCCTAGCGATTCCGATTTAACTTTACTAAAGTTTAATCGTCCTGCACGAGACCCACCTTGATTTGGTGTTAAGATAAATTATTTGACATTCTTAGAACGATTTGCGACACTGGTTTCCCAACAAGAACTGGACAAAACAGCGTCGATAATAATGATTTCATGAAATAATTCACCATGTGATATCATCGCTCAACTCACCATAAAGAAACCATGGAAGCACTGTACTGCTGTTTAATCCTTGTTAGGAATCATCAGCAATGCATACCCACAGCGTCCAAGTTCGGGTGCGGTGGATGTGCACTGCTGATGATTCCTAACAAGGATGAAACGGCTGTACAGTGCTTCCATGGTTTCTTTATAGTGAGTTGAGCGATGATATCACATGGTGAATTATTTCATGAAAACATTCAATCTCCTACTACTAAAATGTACCAAATAGTCATTTCATTTCCTTTTCGGAATATCAAATTTCTGAGGTCCTAATTTTTGTCCCCTGGATTGGCTAGCTTATCTCCGTATGAATTGATTCGATTTGAGTTGTGCACGTCGCAGAAGCATAAACCAGTTTTGCACACCGCAACAAGTCGATTTCAACTTTAATAAAGCCAAAATGTTTCGGTATATCAGTTTTCAAAAACGGAATTGCGGCCATCTAGGGAATACTTTGTAAGGAAGTTGGTCGGCGGTCGATAGATAGGGGTTCGTGACCGAGTATTTGAAAATAGGTAATGATGATCGTTTGAACTCGATTAGGCTTGAGCAGATAGAATGGGTGGTCTTTGGCTTACGGAAATCAGAGGGGGGCTAGAGAATTCACCAGTCGCTCTTAAAGGATAAATCCACCCAGGTAGACACATCGCTCCTTGTATATCAACCCAAATTATTGAGAAAGACTTATTAGATTCAGCTCCAACCGGTCCACCGACGTTCTAACAGAAGAGTACAAACAATTGACCGGACTGTTGCTCGTCACTATTGTTGGCTTGAAAACCAATATCACAGACGAGACTGTTATCTTTAAGTCTGACTAAATTTGCTTGAAAATTTAAGAAACGGGCCACTTAATATGCAACAGGGTCAGGTAGAACGTAAAATGTTTAGGTTAGTGTGGCTGAGCATGGCGCCTCATTCGTTTTAGAAAAATACACAGCAACATGTTAATCTAAAAATTAAAAAAACAGCTTTGGTTTCGGCAAGCAATTGTTCACTATAGCTACAAGTAGGACTCACGTGTCTGCTAACTGGAAATACGATTCGTGTCTGTGACAAGCGCATGTCTTGCTACTACGTGTGCGACCGCGTAGGTTGCAGATTACTCGTGAGTAAATATTAAGGAAAACGTATAAATCTGTTTAAAATATCAGCTACTCTCTTCCGTTAAATTAACATTAACAAACTCGGACATGATGTCATCCAGTTCCGTGATTCATACAGTCACGATGTTGCGTGTGGCTTGGCTGTATGGGGCTTACTCGACTCGGTACGTCCGAACGGCTGTTCGTGACCAAAAGGTCGGCGACTATCTAAAGAAAATGCCCCCAAGGAATAAATTTTCGTTCGAGTTATTCGCTCACACAGAGACTCAACTATCCATGCTGTGCAAGCTAAATCAGTCACCACCATCCACTTATTGATTGGAAGAAGTACCGGAAGGGGGTTGCCATTAATTTTATTCGATTGTCCTTGTCGGAATCTAAATATTCATTATGATCCAAATGGGGAAAACAATTGCATCTGCAAGGCCGCTGTTTCGTAATTCACCGATTTCGGAATCCAATGATCGACACACCCAGTCTGTCATTGCCATCTATTACGGGACACTGATCTTGTTTAATCCGCGAACACACACACACACACCTGCCAGTAGGTGAATCTACATATAATTGCCCAGTTCATTTACAGTATGGTCATTTTCAACTAAGTTTTTGCGGCCATCACGTCAAAATTCAGTTCCATGAGGAGTGTGATAGGTTTAATTTTACAGCGTGCATCTGTGATTCAAAGTCCCAAGAACCAGTCCAATTGCTCCGGTTAAATTAAATCAAACAGCCTCTTATCGACCAACCAGCACAAATTTCTGAAGGGGAACAGGGAAAGCATATCGAGGGTGGTGTTGCATATCGTTCTTATCAATGAAGGAACTGTTCACCGATTCAAGCTAGTTGCATAAATCTGTGCACAAATATTTGGCAAGCCTTTGACAGTATTTTCCCGTCATGCCGGGCATTGTGCTAATTGGTCATCGATCTCCGTTTCTCGCCTCAGATTCTACAGACTTGAAACATTCAGACAGATTTAACTTTTATAAACCTTGGAATGACGGAACATGGAGTCGTCGACTGAAAGTGAAATCCGCCGACACCACGAGTAACTTGCGTGTAATTTGCCGAAATTAAATCGATCCTCTCCGTATGAAGTATCGGCCTCGGCTGAATTTTTTACCAATCTTGCATATTCGACTTTTATTCCTCAAAAAGATTACTCATGTACATTTCTTGACCAAACGGTAGATATCTGTCTACCCGGTTGACTGTGTTAATATTAGTGGATGAGATCTACATTCCAAATCGCTTATTGTTTACAAATGGTTGACTTAATTGCTGACGTGGCATATCTACCTTAACAGAACACTCCTGCCGCTTCGAATTTCGCTCAGGTCGAAAAGTGTGAAGTCTCATTTTTCGGATGGTTATAAATAATATCTGACAATATCCATCGGACGCAGTTGACTTGATTCTTGTTAAATGTTAGGCCGGGCTGATTCAACTCGTGTGCGCGAACAAACGGGCTCCCAAAAATGCGACCGATTACAAATGTCCGACAAGCAACAATAGCCACGAAACCGGTCGTGTGATTTAGAGGAAATTTTGCATATACGAGACATACCACTGACAAACAGTAGCATTCTCTGTGAGACTAAAGCAGGGCATAGATTGATGGATTTCGCACTAACTTTTTCCAATAGTCATTCTTGAAAGATTATTTTAGGTGTTTCGGCTTTGAATAAACAAATTTTATCGCAGTGTTAAGCATAGCAAGAAAGTAGTTTGCTTCGACTATAACTGGCGTTCTTGATCAAGGTTACCCGGACGACAGGGATAAACTTAATGTTGTCTATGCATCATTAGTGCCTGTAGCCTCGTACTCCCCCAGCAGTTTAACGGTCACCCCTAGGGGCACGTCTGCATCTCGACATTCGCTAATGGCTAGCCTTTGTGCCAATAATGCCCTAAGTATTTTACTGAAACACTCCATGTAGTTTGATGACAACGAGTTTAACGGTATTTCGACGATTGATTAAGTGAAATTCCATCACATACAGCAGGCCCAAATGAAAAAATAAGTTCTCGGAAATGTCTTATTTCGTCCTAATCCTGGGCTGTCGAACTACATCCATCCCCTTGTTATTTTCCGGGAATATTCGGTCGACGACCACTTCAGTCAATCATCCAGTCAGGTTATCAATATTCCAATCTGTCGTCAGGCCACCAATCAGAAATGTAGCGTAGTGGTAAGTTCTGTTCCATGGTAGGGATACATGGAGTTTGCCTGTTAAAGATGTTTTTTGTGAAAAATTTTTCATCGTCCATGTCTACCTGGTATGGCTAGAATAGGATACAGTGACCACGTGAACAAAGTTCAGTTTGGAAATCCAGTACAGGGTACCGGTTCCGAGAATATTCACCACAGCGTATCAAGCTTATCATACTACTTTCAGAGAGTTTTACCTGGTACAATGTGTAACTGACAGGAAGCGAAATTTGATTGAAAGAAAGTTGGTGATACAAGATAAGTTCTCATTGCAGTTTGAAATAAATATATTGGGACAATCCGCTCAACTCAGGATAATAGATAATCGTTTTTCTCCATTTTCATCATTGTTAAATATATCCGTGTCACTTATCGATCGGTTTCAGAATTAAGTCTGATTGAATCGAATTTAGGACAAAACGATTCTACCTTATGTTAAGGTCATCCAGATGTACAGGCGCACAGGTTTACCATATGACTGACTGGTCAAAATGTCTACAATCCAGACCATAAAACTTGGTCACTCGTCTGATCCAATGAATGACCCATGCACCTTTTGTCCTCTCTTTGCTGAGCAATGTACTGCCGGACGGGATGCACGTGGGATGCACTTTTAGCAAAGCTCAAAAGTAAAACCCCAACAGTTAATTGTCATGCGACTCGGTCAGCATGCATTCATTGATCACTGTGTCGGTCAACAACAGCACCATGCCTACCAATTGGCTATAACTAGCCTGCACTTCAACCGTCAGTCAAGCGCGAAATTGAGATTCAATCCTGTTATTGTTGTTGCAGCCGTACCAATAGAGAAGATGAGCGAGCAAAGCAATTGGTTGGGAACCACTAAAGGCAGACGGATAAACGCACAGATTGATCTTGTATCTACTGTCAAAAATACGAGCTTTGTGTACTTTATGCATCATACAAGCACAGGATTTTGGGTTCAGGCCAAAGGGCTGCTAAATTTCGAATGTACAAAATAGGTCAGGTCTACATGTTCAGCTAAGGCAACTTCTAGTCTGAGCAAATGAAGGTGGTAAATATTTGTATATGATCGTCTGAAAGCCCAGTGAACCGCCGCGAATTCATACGGGGTTTGTGAATACCGCGGTTCAGCTTTTGAGAGCCTCCTGGAAATACAATCGACTGACTCTCGGCACTTGTTAAGAATAGTGTCTAAACCAGTAGGGGATGCATTGGTGATAAGAGCTGAGCGGTCCTGAATTACGAAGTAATGTAGAATTACCCCATCTTGGAGATGAAAATAAGAGTTTCGAAGCATCTTCCCACGAATAGGATTTCAAGCGAACGAATTAAATGACAGAATAACGGAAAGATAATTACCTTGCATAGAGAAAGTGGGAATAAAACGGTCACAGGATTGAAGATCACCAAGAATGGAATGTAATTTATCTAGGTGGATGGGTGAAGACATCACCGTAAGTGGAGTTGAATATTTAGGATCCGGTGTGAAACCCCTTGGAGTTCACAAAATGAGAACAGGAAAATTCAGAAATACCGAAAACACACTTAGTTCGATTAACGAAAAAACTGAACTGCATCTATGCCCGAATCGGGTAAACATTTCCTACCCATCCAGGTCTCCCTTTGTTAGCTAACAGCAGCAGTTCGACTATTCCACGGGAAATCAAATCAAATTAAATTGTGGGCTGGATTCACTCACAAGGGTCGATTTTCACCACGGCCCTCGGCAACATTGCTAGCAAGTTATGAACGGAACTCACTGATGAAAAGTAAGATTGAAATAAATGGAGTGGCGTGTTCGTGGTGCTAATTTATCACTCATTGAATATCCGTGTAACCTAGAGGTTCTCTTGTTCTGAACTATGTGTCAACTGCACTGATACCTCGAAAATTGTAAATGAGCGTCATCGAAATCTACAGTGAACTCGGAGGACGTGCCCATGAAACAATGGTCACTTTTTGGGTGTCTTCGTGTACTATGATCCAATCGGCATTATGTTCAGCATATTAAGTAAGGGCTGCCTAGATAGTGGCCTCACGCTATTCACCAGATTCCTACACGAGACATACTGCCCTCTAGATCAATCTAATCAACCAACTTTGCGAAGCGTATTTCTTCAAAATATTCCCTTTTTATGGAGTTAAGTTGTGTTCACTTTCCTCGGTACGTTCAAGTCCTATTTCATTTTGATTTTAATCATTTCGAAATACGGAAATTTTCTAGTCTGATTCACTTTACCCAAATTCACGCGATCCTGATTAGATGAACGAGTTTCATTCTTTCGTTACTTAGTCTTCCCGAACATTTCAGTCCGAGCACACTTCACGCTACTCATCTAACCGTGAACAAATCAGATAAATTCTTTCAGATTAGAACCGGTGAACGACGATCATTTGTGCACCAACTGGTTTCTGACCATCTTACTTTTTTATTCGGCAATTCAGATTGTCGATTAGTCACTCAGAATCTTCCCAAGGATTTCCTAGCGACGCATTAAAGAAACAAACGAGTTAGTTCTGTTCTTGATAATTATCTTGCCTTAAAATGCTTGCCCGGGATGCATGGTATACAAATGTTCACGGAGTGTGCAAGTAAAAAACTGCTGTCAAATTTTCATAGCACTAATGTGACCAGCTCCGTTCTGTGTTCCGATTTTTGGGGGCAATGCTACTACTAGTGAGTGCTTGGCATAGTTCCGTTTCCTATTGATTAACACAACTTCGAGTCATTTCCCTGCATGCACTTATCAAAATGTCACAAAATTTACTTTAATCTATGACAACTGGGGATGCAATTTTTATCCCTTTGAATCATACCGAGAATGACAGATTAGCAGCGTGGATATAAAAACGGTAACCGAAAACGAACTACTTTTCTGATCATGTTACTTAACTATTCAGTGCAACTCACCTATTTCATTTTTGGCTAAGAAAAACTCAAATCAAAGTGAAAATATTGGATAAATTTTCCCGTAGTTTTTCAGGCCCTATTGCTTCAAGGTGACTGGCAAACTGAAAATCCGAGTTGCATAGTACGGTATGAAATCCTAATCAGTTGTCTGAGAAAAGAAATTAATTGAAACCGAATGGGTGCCTGGAACTGAAATTCATTGGCCTCCATTTCGAACAACACAGCGGCTTGCATGTGAACACGTGGCAAAAATCGGACCGCTTTCGCTTCTTTCCGGAACTAGGGCTAACGGTGGATTGCCACCTCGCTCCCCGGCTTCCAGTCTACTTGATTCCCACTCTTCGATCAATCACGTGAAGAGGAAGGATTTTCCAACCACCATGGTTTTCGCCACAGAATCAATGTTGAATGCTGCTCGACTTATCATTCAAAACCCAAGTGATCTTGAACTCTTGGCATCAACGAATATAGTCACAACACAACAGGTCAATGAATAAAGTCAGTTGCTTAGGTAGAAAAGTAGCGAATTTCATTCATATTCGTCATCAAAATCCGCAAGGAATATCTTAGCAGCTTCAATCCAAACTGACTCATCCCTGAATGATCTCGAATAGCCAAACTCTTCTGGATTCCAGACAACTTTGAGGTGTCAGTTATAAGCTCTTTCACCGTAGATGTTTTCGGGTAGCGAACAATCCTTAAGTTAAATCAAGCTGCTGAACAGTGAACGACAACTGATGACGCTGCATTTTAAGCACTTTTTCCTTAGATGCTTTATGCATATATTTACTTCTGCATGGATGTTTCGTTGCATTTAATCTTGGTGGCAACATTGTGGTTAGTTTTCGTGCGTAGGTTCGAGCCCGTCGGAATCAGTGTCTTCATACGGTTATCCAACGAGATACCGATTGAACTGCACTCCACATAGCATGCTTGCCAGTAATGAAGTTCGTATCCTGCCAGTACATAACATTATATATGATTTACTGAATAGTAAAAGGGGTGGTAGGTTGCGTTTCTAGTAGTCAAAATAAGTCCACTGTTGTGTGAGTTTCTGAAACGGGCGGTGGTCGAAATTATAGGTTGGAAGGATGCGATTCATACCCTTGACCCTGGTCCGTAAGGGATTCGATAGGTTTTCGGGGAGGTGCCGAGTGGGCCAGGGGAGCTTCACTGTTTGCACAAACAGCTTTGGGACACAACCTAAGAAAGCAACTGTGGAAAAGCAAGCCTGGTACAAACGTTTGCCCTTTAGGGGTGACACTCCATCGGACGTCATCTATCGCAGAGCATCCGTAGCTGTCGATAAGACGTTCTGAACAGCAAAACTGCAAATCTTGTTTATATCAAAGTCACTCGTGCAGTCAAGCCTAAAGATAGTGTGCCGGATTCTATAGCCTCATTCTGTGCATACTCATTCACCTGTTCCTGTGGAGCAGCGTACATTGGCCGTACATTCAGACATCTATCCGAAAGGGTTCGTGAACACCACCCGGCTTGGTTAAACAGAGGTAGATTAAAACTATCACCAGTGCTGTGTTCACATTTCGTTGATTCCAGCCACGTGGTGAATGTTGTTGAAGCGTTCAGAATAATCTACAAAGTCCGGAGTAGGTTATCATAACTGGTGAAGTCCCGGGTCTTGTCTACAGCTGAGGCCG
>LUCM01006656.1:129426-149032 GCA_008360955.1 Fasciolopsis buskii
CATGAAATACTTTCTGAACCGTCCCATCCTCTATGCAATGACCTTTCGAAATGCCGTAATCATAACAGGACACGTTCAACTTTCCTTTCCATACCCTGTCACATAAACATCAGCGGGAACTCAATTGTTCCCTACCTGGCCCGAATTCTCATCACCGATTTTCTACACAATCTCTGGAGAATTTATTTCATTTTCGCTACGCTTTCTTCCAACTCCGTATTCCGATGAGTTGGTAAACTCATCGCTTTTAATTGAAATGTGGACACCTATGTAGGGAAACGTTCAAATAACAATACCGTACAATACACTACAACAGTCGAGACAATCGTATGATGATCATGTGGATGACTGAGTGCCGAACAGTGTCGGGTGACGAATGCAGTCTATTATCCTGTGTTCGACCATTGCCACGTTTTGATTTCGTCTAAGGTAACGCGCTCACGCTCGCATGTTTTGACGTTTGTATGGCAGCAAACGCGTCCGAAATTTTCGAAAAATTCGGTTATGATTGATGCGCATGTGTGGCTCTTCATTTTGCTGAATTCACTTTGTTAGATGACGAAATTTTTCCCGTATGACACAAATGCCTTTCTCGCTTGATTTAGAAAGTCTGGCGAGTTGTTGGCAGTTTTCCCCTTTCTAATTCTGCTCCACAGTTTCGTCGAAGGCTCTTTCGGATGCCCTACTCCCCCCTCCAAGATCATGGAGTCACTGTCAGCCTTCAGACAAAGCGTGCAAGTCATTCCTCGACAGGGATCTTCTGTTTTTCCAAAGTCATACGTACGTTCGTCAGACTTGGGGCAGTCGTAGTTTCTGCAATGCTAACTCACCGAGTGACAATCCATTAAATAAACCATCCTACTTGTCTAAATTTAGTTGACTTTTGGCACTCAGCCGTGCTCACAACCGAAAAGCAAACACTAGCTGCGTGTTCACTAGATTTTATTGTTTAGTAAGATCAGTGTTCCTGCACAGTTGAATGCTTCAACAGAACAAATAGCCATCTGCCTGATCGGCCGCTAGGACAATGCGCTCCGTCTTTGGTCAGAGAGTTCACAAAGTCCATAATCTGTACGATACTGGCCCGTGCCATCAATAACTCTCGAATGCCGGTGCGAGACGGACTGCTTTGAGTCGTTGATCGCGTGTACGGCCACTGCTCGAAAATGTTCAAACAACGAATCTCATTCTTTGCATAAAAACTTTCTGTTCTAGTAGAAATAGTTGTTCAAGGATTTACACCTTCCACGTTACAAATCCGCAAAGTCGGCGTGACAAACAAACAGAATTTGCCTACTTGTTGATGATTCTGATAAGACTGTTCATTGTAAGGGCGCTAATGAGCTCTGTGATACGTTGTCAAAATGTGCATCCGAAATACGAAAAAGGCCGGACTGTCCACGTATGCTGCATTGGGGTGATAAGAATTACTGAAATGACATATCTGTGGATGCCATTTTACTGCCGAAAATCTATGGGAATGTTTCATGAAAAGCTGGATATGTGAAGACCAACGGCAATTGTCGATTATATAGCCCCCTAAATGTGATGGAGTTAACTTTGACAACGGATTTGTCATTAACAGCCAAGCATTCCCTAGGAATCGGATATCGAGAAAGAGTAAACCAACACTCAATGAGTTTGGTTGGCTTTAACTTGAGACCTGAGCTGGTGGCAAAGAGTTCATGACTCTATAGATTTCCGGTAAGGCAGTCTAAAGCAGCGTTGCTAGTGCTGAATTGGCTTAGAACGACGCCACCCAGTCATTTATTAAACCCTCGATGTGTCTGCATTGATCGTTAATGCGAAATTCACTCCAAAGAAGTGCGCTTTGTCCTGTGCCTTAAGTCCATCATGCCAAAAAGTTAAGCACGTGAATTTATGGCATACCGAACAAAAGATCAATACTAGTCGATCCAATCACGCTCATCCACACAGGGTGTGGTGGGATCATCCATTTGACTCTCGGTAAATTAAAGTGCAAGAGGACCACAAGTGAACTGCTGTTAAGGTACAGTGTTTGTGCATATCTTGAAACACCATGTGGAAGTAGAGTCACAAGGGACTGACGGACCGGGAAAAAATCTTACTGGTTTTGATGTGTCATTTAAAGACCCGGTGCCCGGTTGGGATGCGAAATCTAAGCTACAACTACCAGACCTGTAAGCTTTTTGGACTCATGGAGGCCAGCTGCATGTCTGGAACCGTGTAATATTGACTGTCTCGGTCATTTTGGGGACAATTAATCTACGGAAGATTGGGAACAAAAGCACAATTGCAACTCGTGAATTGATGTTCCACCGTTTAATCGCGATGTTTGCGGGCCTCTGCGACTCGCAATTGCCAAGGCACACCACACACTTGGCCACGTGGGTTCTCACCATTTCGAGCAAACGGCCAATTCCATATTTTAGTAAAACGCGCGAGAAACCATCTAGCTCACTGCAGAGATATACTTGCCTCGCATTATTCCTGGAGTGCGCAGTACCCACCTGCGAATAATTAAAAAAAATCAGAGGAGAATGAAAGAAGCATGGGCTGTAGGCCTCTCCAAATGGTTTTAGAGCACACACGTTACGCACGTTGAGCACGTTACTCTCGTTAACTCACACGCACATTGGATTAAATGACTCCGAGTGGCGATGTTTCTGAAATTTCGGTCGGAATGACTACAAATCAGCAATCGGCACTCACAATCACCCGGATCGATGAAGTCTCAAAATTTTCGCTCGCAAATTGACGAGCACAACTATCCATTTCCTGTGAATCTAGCTCTATTTTGTTTACCCTGTCGTGCGCTACTTGTGGTCTTTGTTCTTGTTCCAGCCACACCACCCTAAGCCCGTTTTTCTGGCGTTTTCTAAAACTCTTAGAGTAGTAGCAATATATTTATTTCATTACAAGGCTATGGGTTCTAAACACGGCAGAATCGGCATACAAGGGCGATTTGGTACACCCAGTTGCGTTGCTTCCGTTCTTTTATCTTCATGACTTCTTATTATGTCTTTAGCAATTAACTCCTATTTGGACGAGAATGTCGTCTTCATGATGCTTCGACCGAGGGTGATGAAAACAAATCACAAGTGTACTTATCAATACACGATTTGAGGATGTGAGTTGGATGTGATATTTTCGAAAACAGTTGCCAAATGTTAGTGCCGATGGACTCTCGGCTTGAATGGCTGGTTGAACCCGGGACCAGTATATCCCGCCAGAACGCAGTTCGTTTTTTAGTTCAAGCTTATTTGTCCTGATTACGGGGTAACAGCAGGAATAATCTGTTCAGGTTCAGGAAATGAACAGTTAAATCTCACGAGCATAAGACGTGCGCTTACGCGACACTACCAAGATGACCGTAACTATTCAGCTTGTTTGTCAGCGAGTGACACCGCTGGGCAGATAGACTACGAGCGTGTGGCGTATATAAGTAACAAAGAACCGTGCTGCATTAACCTGCCCCTCCATATTGGCAAACGGAAAGAACCAATTTGATCATTGAAACACCATTTATTTGAACTCATTGTAACCGTCTTCTGCCCTAACATTGCTGGGGTTGGCCCAAACCCAGTTTACCATGATCAGGATTTCACACTCAGCACGTTTTGCAGCCGAATCTGCTAGCCCAAAGCAAAAGTGACCTCAAAAATGAACTGAATTCAGGGGGATTGGACCCAACCATCTCCAACTGAGGTTACTGAGTCAACCAACTGAGGCCCAATCAGTTAGCGTTAATTTGTCACCACAACACTCGAGCTGTTGATGCTCGCAGTACGAACCAGGTGTCCACAAACGACTAGCCTCCTGCACATTTTTTTCTGTTGACAGGGTATTTGAGAGGGATCTTGTCATTATCCTGGCCGCTGTTTGCTTCTACTCGATCGAGTTCCGCGTCAGCAAGGAAATTGCATTCATTCTGAAGGGCAGGTCTGTCCAACGATACGACCAGGCTGCTTTGTGTATCGCTGTTCGGAGCATTGTACGCTGTACTCAGCAGAACATTTTCAGGATTTGTTATCGTTCAACGTTAATCGCTGGACTTCGTTGTTACGCAACTAATGTAAATATCATTGTGCACGGCTTTCAGTAGGCACGGCATCGCTAGTTTTGCTTGCACACTTCGCAAGTGTTATTGACGCGACTACATGATGCAATCACACCATTGATGAGCGATATTCCGCAAGGGAGATAAGGACCGGTGAAAAAGTGAGCAGCGAGGATAGGATTATCAGTGGTTAGATCATTCCGATAACCGCCGGTCTCCTAATAAATTGCTTGATTTCCCGCCATTTGACTTGAGTCGATCAAAAAACTGAACTATTAATCATTAAGAAGTACTGGAAGGTAAAGCTTGTGAGAAGATTATTCACGAGAAAGAGATCGGTAAACTAGTGGGAGTGATTCATGCTGTTAAATTCGCTAAAGTAGATCTGGTGTGCCATGGCCATCGGACTGAACATTTCTCTCACGTCAGCTCAACGAGATAAGGTCAACGGTCACTTGTGAAGATCGATAGAGCTTTGTTCAGCTCCACTAACATGCTCGCAGCAGCATGTCTAGCTCTCTATCTATTTACAAGGAATTTTTCCCACACATCTTTCGAGCAAGCCTTCAGATGTATCAGTAATCCCCTACCCACAAGGGAAAGCTGGCTCATGCAGTCTGCACGCCTAGACAGACCATCAACGGAGTCATCAAGACTGGCAACCCCGGGCGTTTGTAAACACACATAAGCCCACGTTCAACCGAAGCACGTCCGGCGTGTGCATATTGGGCTCAATCGCCTGAAGCGGACTGCTACTGACAGACATGTGCCCTATCTACCAGGAATTACTCCGGTCTTTTAATCCATTTCGCACGCGGACGGGATGGGGAACGTCGTTTTCACTCCCACCCATCAAGTTTTCCGACATGTGGGATTAACCAATCGCACCAGCTTTCGTTCTTCGGTTAAGCTGTCCGCACCCGCTCTTTGTCATTTGCTACCCTGGTTCACCAATAGGGTACAAGCCCAGCTGACTGTCTGTCCTGTCGCTTATGGTGTGTGATGCGTGTTTTTCAATCCTGCTTGTTCTTGGGTCAGTTCTAATCCGGCAGTTGCGTGTAGATGGTTGAAAGATGGAATTATCTTCACCGAATTCTGGGCCTTTGAATTACGCTCAGTCGTGACCGGGACAGGAAGCACTGACATGTTAGCAATGTAAAATATACGAGCTCGGGAATCTCCTCAACAAGAAGGCTGTTGGATGCTATCTACTTAACATCATTGCATCACAACCTACTTGATTGAGGGGTACTCGATCTTTGATCGCCCCAGATTTGAGCCGGAAATGTGGATTTCATCTATCGGTTTCCTCCATTCTGATACCAATTTACGTGATTCACGCACAAATGGTTGTCATTTCAGTACATTCGAACTGGACGTGGGTTGTGTAGGTAATCGTGGTATGTGGTGAGCTCACTTGTGATAGCTGGTTAGACGGATGTTGGGCATTGAGACTGTTGCCCGCGGCTAGTGTGTCAACGCTAGCTGCAGTGTGTCTGTTGTCATCCGTTATAGCATCCAACACCTATTCCCGTCGAATAAACCATTTTCGTGTGGATAGATTTTCCGGGCTCACTATGCCCCAGAATGACGATGTTTTAAATTTTGTTTAGGTCACGG
This sequence comes from Fasciolopsis buskii, assembly GCA_008360955.1. NCBI lineage: Eukaryota > Metazoa > Platyhelminthes > Trematoda > Plagiorchiida > Fasciolidae > Fasciolopsis > Fasciolopsis buskii. Next base: position 135,089 of record LUCM01006656.1, read on the forward strand.
TATCTAAGCCCGCATACCCCAGGTACTGACTCTTGTGGAGTAGTCACATGTACATATGGATAATTAGCTTTTAAGGACGTTTTCCTATTCCGTTACTATGATTAATGGCATTAACAACAGTAGTAATAGTAGTAATATGATCTACTTTAATCTGATTACTCATTCCACTTTGATACATCATTTATTTTATCACAATTCGTGTCTTTCCTAGTCTGTAAGTAGTCACTGGATGTTCACTCCCCTCGTGTTTTCAGATTCGTGACAGCTTCGAGGAATGTGAACACTACGAGATATCTTAACAACTGGAAGCAACTGTTCCCGTCAGTGGAGATGCCAGCTCAGTCGTTGTGGGTCAGATAAACATGGTCGTGAGTTGGTTCGATCTTTTGCTGCAATTTGCTCTACCCATCCGGCTGTGAATTTCCGTCAGTGATTGTGAGATGCCATCTAATCATCTTGGCAAGGACAACCTGTTGGCCAATAAACCCTTTTCTAAACGTTTTCACCTGTGCACAACAGTGGGCATGAATCAGATATCACCCGAAAGAAACGACGCGTTAAAGATTGGGCATTGTGAGTGAACTGAAGTAGAATGATTGGATAAGGGAATCCCTACCGCAGTGTGACCGCGCACCTGTTTGGACAACTGGTCTCAGATCATTGATATCAGGGTCAAACAGCTTTGACGGCATTCCTTGTTGGTGTCTGGGTTTGGCTGGTTGCGCTAGCTACTGGACTTCTCCCGGTCAGCGGTCAAACCGCTTTTCTCATTCCATGCCTGGCATATGGGTGCAGTGATCGGGACATATCCCACTTCCGCCATGGTCTACTCACTATGCGAACGTCGGGTAAGGTAACCAAGACCTTGAAACTTGGATCGACATAAAATCCCATCAGGGTTTCGAAATGATTTGAACGCATGAGTGATTTTGTTAGGTATCAGATGGGCATGTAGTCGTCGCACTTCGCCTAATACACCCTGACTTATTTTGTTTATTCCTATTTAGCGGAATGGAAGACAGGAGCAAACCTGCGTCGAGAAAGACTACCCATGGTGGTCGAAACTTAGGCGCATTACATCTACCAACAACTGTATTATTAACATTATATCATTCACAATGTAAACGCAACATTGCTGCGTATGAATCTCTCAATGTTGGTATCGCACTTCATACAGTGGTGGAAAGTAATACTGTATGACAGTGATAGCATGCATATATTGTTGACTCATTCAGCTACTGCTTGCAATTTCTGTCTATTCTTGGAGCGTTCTACCCTCATCCCTAAGTTCGGCTCAGCCAAAGTGACAAAAAATTACCGTTCTGCACGATATCTCAGCCTCTCCAAACAGCATCGGTCCTCACTTTTTCGGCCTCAACCAGGAAGGCTGAAAGCACCAACCGAGACGAAAACCAAAGTTATCTTCCCTATACCTCCACCGCAATCAAAGCCTGACCGCCGCATCGCTTCGTCTAATCTTGCCTAGCACGTGCAAAAATAACCAGAAAAGACAGACGGCAAACAGGTGTAAGCAATGTGTCCAAGCCTCCGAAAGCTACGTAGAACGATTTCCTCAATTATACGGGGAACGTCTGCGCCGAACAACCTAGCCTCTAGAGCCCACTGTGCCTAAAGAGAGAACCGACAACCAGGTAGTTGGAAGCTGGAATGTCATGCGAACGCAGAATCTGAATAAGTCAAAAGTAGTAACGAGCTAGATGACAGGGAATTTTCGTCAACCCCAAAGAGTGCGTAGTACAATAAAATACAATAAAACAGTCAACTGATGGACCTGAAACTTGATTGTGTTCTCTGGGATGACAGACCCTTAGTTCACTTGACCACTGACTTCAGTAAGAAAAGCCTGGAAAACCGAAACGAGGACAAAGGATACCGTGGACCGTTAAAGATGGTGTTCTGACGCCACAACGTTCATACAGAACTTCAAAAGTCGACTTTGAGAGAAATCCCCCTAACATTATGTATTTGTACAGAGTCATTGAATTAGAACCCAAATGGCCTTGGCTTTTCCGGACGCGTCACTTTTACACATTCTGTTTATCTACAGAGGATTCCATTCCAATCATCGGAGCATTCCCTTTAGTGGTAACTCACCACTTTTGTGTTGAACTACCAAGTACGCAGATAGCTGCATGTGAAGCTCTGGTAGACAAGACTAAAAAAGCAAAAGTCATTTCAGGTGATTCATTTCCCAGTCCTTCCTAATACATGCTCCATCGATACAGTTTGTCGAGACTATGGTTATCGAGTAGGGAGAAGAATAGCGTTTGTGTCTATCACTCCGAGGATCACCGGAAATTCTTGCTCCGAGTGAGTGCACTGCGACCGGTTATTTATGGCGACTGAAAAGTCGTCTCATCGTTACCCCCGCCTAGGAGACTATAATTTTGATGAATGCGAACTCCTAAAATCTGCACTCGAAACCAAGATGACACCAGAAAGACGTTGTCCATCTGTTACAGCAAGCACCCGTTGGTTTAAAGGAGTGTATAAAGTCGACCGTTTGGCCGATCCGAGAATACATTCACATTACCCTGTGTGGACAAGCAAAAATTGATAATTCCCGGCCCATGTTCCGTAAAAGCGATTAAAGTGACAAAACTTTAGATACGCATAATAGGTATTCACGAAACTGTTTGCGGCTGTAGATTTTGCTACTCCTTACAATCTCCTTCGGCCGGCGGAGGCCGAACGAATAAGGTCGTAGCGTTTGGACGTGAAGCTCGCGGGTTCGGACCATTCCATCACCGGCCAACTTCCCCACTTGGCAACCCTCTGTTGGCCGCGGACTCCTTCCTGAAAAATGATGCACGCTATTCCTTCATTAATTAGGGAAGTAAATGATAAAATGTGTGCAGTGAAATCGACTCACTTTGGTCTCGTACAGATTTCGGAGTTTTTCAGTCGTGTAGGTAGGACATCTGGCCGCGGTTCGCAGACATGCTGTTGGTAAATGAGACAAAGGGAGATCTAAGTTGGTTCTGATCTGCAAAAGTGTATGCTGAAATACATTCAATGAGCTTGAAAATTGGTCCAAAGTATTACTGATTTCTTTTGCGATCGTTGAATCCTAGGTCACTGTAATTGATACTACCCAATGCGTTTAGTTCTCAACGTAGCAAACTAAATCGTCCTTGTTATGGATACAAAGTGGTCAAGCTCTGCAGGACATGTCCAAAGCCTTCTTTTTACTTGGGCTACTTGGAAACAAATCAGTTATTAGTGGGAATCGATCGCCAAGGGACCATGGTCGTGCAAATGGGTGACGGATGAGTGGATGACCATCACGTGGTGAAGTTCAGCAATGGCCTTCTACTCACCGTCGTTCGTCTCGAATTTGCGGCCCAGTTCCGGTACGGTGAATATGCAGTGCTGATGATTTATTACAAGAATGAAACAGTACTTTCATTGTTTCCTAACCGTGAGACAAGTGAAAATATTGGATGGTGAATAACTTCGCGATAGAATGTTCCCCTTTGCAATAGGTGGAGGAGCTCGCCAAATTCGTGGATATTGTTCGCCGTGGAGTGGAGGGAACCAGAAAAGAGTTAACTCAGTTACTAACTGCCAAGGACACTACGAAAATCACACATAACAGTAACTTAGTCTCACCTTCCACTCCACTGTTATTCAATTGTTGATCGAAACGAGTAAACATTTGACGGAAGGTTGCATCATGAAATCAGATCATATTCTGCGGAGTTTGTTTTGCTTTCATGAGTGGAGAATTGTCCGAGTTTTGTTCCCCATGGACATGTTTATTTATCCGACTGTTGTTTTTTTGGTATCATGTTTACTTCTCATAGGTAGCAGAAGTTGGAGTATCCGGTTGAAGCGATCAATATACAGCTAATTACATTATTCACGCGAAAGGGCAACTTTCGAGGTGCACTAGAAGCAGATCATGGTTGGTCACGAACGATGATGATAAGATAATCTCATTCCCTATCGTATAGCATTAGAAATTGAACATACTGTGGGAAACAGTTCAGTTGTTGCAATTGCGTGCTGTGTTTTCGCAAAGAAATCGCGAACAGAATAAGAGCGCTTACAGCCGCAAATATACACAACCACTGGTCTACTAAAAGTGAATCTGCCCCCGGTCTAAACTCATTCAGTCGACAGAACCTTTGTCATCAAGGAGGATAGAATATGAGAACAGTGCGTGCACGAATTGCCACCCGATTAAGTATTTCAAGCAGCTGCCTTGTGATAGGTGGACAATGGATCAGGGGAGCAGTAGGTATCTGGATCACTATTTGTAATATGCGCAAATTCTGCGGAGAATCCAACCGTCATTCGGGCATGGATCGCCTGATAACAAACGGTCTGTATCCTGCGAAACCCACTGATCGATAAAGCCACATACAAGGTACTGACCCCCTTTGATAAACTATTGAGAGTCTACCCGTTGCCTTACTGACTCGTCCTAGGTTCGCTTTGCATTTGGGGTGTCGTGTGTATGAACTGCTGGTGATTCATAACAAGGATGAAACTGACGCTTCTTGATGGCGAGTTAAGCGTTGGTGGCAAATCAGGAGTCACTTGGACAGGCAGCTGTAAAGTGCTTTTGATCACAGAGACGGGAGGGGAGATTGTGCAGACGACAGAATCAGCTGTGCTTAAAATACGACATTCAACCAATCTAGACTGCTAATCCTGCATCTCGTACGGCGCAAGGAGAGGTTGCGCCTTGTTTGCAGTATATATATATATATATTTGTTTACGCATCCAGATACTACTTCCTGCTTATATATATATATATATATATATATATATATATATATATGTATATCACACTGTGAACGAGACGCATGTTCTCCGTGCCCCGTACGAGGTCCGGGGTCAGAAGTCTAGGTTAGTTGGACGCCATGCCTTAAACACAGCTGATTCTGTTGCAATTTAACTGGACAGTTACTGCCCTTTTCACTCAAAAACAATTTGTGGTTATTCTGCGGTTTCCCTTTGCCTTTGTCAAACCCCGGGGAGACATTGGACCGGACGACGATTGACAGAAAGCACGTACATCCAATCTGTACATCACAATTGATGTCATCAATACGCGTTTTCTCATCCTCCTTTGGTCTGACCTTAAACCCTGAAATGCGTATGGAATGCTTCGATACAATGGCAAGCATACAAATCACTGGAAACTAGCTTGTTCATCCACTTTGCGATTTCATTGGGCCCTGCGCGAATATTCCGACAACTGCTTCCCCGAACCGTCCGTGTGAGTCCCAACAATGACTTACCTTTCCCATGGTAACGAAATCGGCTTCCTCTCAACCAAATAACCACCGCATTCTGTTCATGTTAGGTGCACAAGTGCAAAAGCTTCCCTTCGATACTGCAATGACACCCCTCGATTTGGTGCTTTTGAGAATCCCAGTGAAATGAACTGCAAATAACATTTTTTAAGTACTAGATTATGCTTCCATGACATTACTCTTCATGCAACATCCGCGGTTAGCCCATCATTAAAAAACCATGGACATGCTTCCATGGCTTCTTACAGATGACATGAACATCGAGATCACGTGATGGATAACGTCTTGGAAACAAATATGCAACGTCATATATAATCTAGTGTCCTTCGTTTCCGCCGTCGGGATGTAAAAACCCGAAATACTCAACAGGCGAATATTACCGAAATTTCACCACGAGCTTTTTTCGTGGCATACTACAGATTCTAATGATAGGAAAAGTTCCGTACCAGAGTAATCCTTCCTTTTCGTGTAGTGTTACCTGCTTTCAAGTGGGTCACATCCTGGGACACAGGTCGTGGAAGAGATCTTATCTCACCTGCGTTCCCGGAAAGGTACTCTCTTGATGGGTCGTGCGGTAACAAAGTGACTCGTTTAGGCCATTCGTAGAATAACCTAACTAATATCGTTTTATAACCGGATTTTCCGCTAACTATCGGTTTTTCTCACTCATCTCGATTCTTGTTCAACCCCACCCCGCCTAATCAAACCAGACTGATTAAATTGCATATAATCGGTTTGTGCAACTATTTTTCTTTTGTTTGTCTTAGCCAAACGGTTTTATGGGGATGGCACGCTGGCCGATTTCACCCCGTCTCTCGGGCAAATTGCTAATTCTCTAATCTTCATTTCGATCGTCGATCTGCGCGTTCAATAAAGAGCATTCAATGTTTTTAAACTTTCGCCTTGTGGGTTCTGAATTCTCCCGGGGAATGAATAATTTGGACCAAGTTATTCTAGGCTTCACATCGTCCTTAACATGCAGTAGGAAAATCGGACTCATGACGTCCCTGTTTCACGGTATTTGTACCTTTTCCACCGCTCTATTTTGAACTGGCTGGGAATCAGCTGTCTCATATCAACCCAACCGAAGTGGACAGTGTGGTTGCGTGACACTACAACCGCCAGAAACGAGTCTCATCAAAATTTAAAAATATCCCCGTAAATGAATCAGTAATGAAGATTAATTGAACATTTTCGAGGACGCCAACGTTCATTTCACTCGACTGCTGGTAGTCTTCGTGTAAACTTTCCTAAGAGTGGTGCACACCGCCTCTTACAAACCGAAAAAAACCGATCAGCTGCAAAAATTTGTGATAATAAATGGAAATAAATGACTGAAGTGACAGAGGTTGTTCAAGTGATCGATGCCATGAGATGTATATATTCATTTGGAGAGTTTCCAACAACGGGAGCCATGAAATCTCCGCGACATGAATATCAGTCCACACTAGACCGCTTGTCGTATTCGCGTGTCTCACTGACTTCAATTTTTGCTGTAAGTCTTATCTGTTTTTTTGACAGCCTTTATTGGTGGTATCAGTCCAATCATGGCGAACTACTCTTGGGGAATGTGGCTGTTAACAGACCTCTTGTACCCGATCGAACAATCCACTGTTATGCAGGTCCTCGAAGGAACTTTTGAATCCAGCCTAATCGCAATGATGTTTCTTTTTTGGCTCACGAAATACATTTCCTCAAGAAATCGGGAAATGAGTCGAACGTGTGGTGCGTTCACGCAGCACATTTTTGTGATATTTGTCTTACTCGTGCAAATAGTACCAGTAATAATCGATCAGCCAAGTGCAGAAATGTGACCGTCCATTTTTCTCCCAAATCCGTTCGGAACCGGAGGAAGAAAGGACGAAACAGCTTTGTGAACGTGATTCTAACTCCGAGTCACGCAGCCTGGAAGAGCCGCATTTAGTCACCCTAAGTGTTACCATGACTGTAAATGTCAACATTATGCAAACAAACTGTGAGCCAAGTTTTCGGCCAATATGACCCAATCAGACAGTTTTGCCGCACAAATCGATCAACCAGACGTGTCGACAGCACGTTACAATACCTCAAGCACCTGCGGCCGACAGATCACGTGATATATACGGACGGTCGATCGGCTTTCCTTCGGGCACCCCTCATTTGAGCCATGATGACCGTGGTATTCTAGGGTGACAACAACAGAAAAACTAGGAAATATAAAAAACTAGGAAAGTGCAATGACGACTATCCGGATATCGTTTTGTCAAGAAACCGACATAATAAAAAAACGAGGGGGATCTATTCTACCATGATGGGATAAACAAACTAGAGGCAGCAATAAATTAAATTAGTCAATGGCTAATAAAATGTTCAGGATGTTACTCATGCTTCTTAACTTAAATAGTTTTAAATGTGACTGAGAAAATAATTAGTACTCATATTTTGGCATCTCGCATTCACGTGTAAAAGAAACGGTCTTGCAGTTATTTTAATTAACGTGACCCCAAAATGATCATTCTCATTTCGGTAGTTTCTAAGGCAATCGTGACACTATCCAGACGAATACAAATACGTAAATCTACCTTCTTACTCAAATTTTTTTCACAAATCAACGTAGGTCCCTCGCTGACTCTCCATATCCACACACTGTTGTCTTTTCCTCCCGGTAAAGAGTCGTATATTCATGCATCAAGATGGAGCATTGATTATTCACTAGACAGTTGCCTCCTCTTTTGAAATAATCGTTCAACTGTGGAAGCCAATGTCTCGTTTTTCCGCGGAAATAAAATGACACTCACTTCTCTGAAGTTACAATGCAAATGTGAAACCATAGTATCCAGTGAAAGCATCACGCACAAACCCTGTGTGTGAGGCGTGATAGTGGTGATTATTCTCTAAATAAGTGGCTAATCAAAATGCTTTCATGTCCTATTTACTTGATTTTAGGTGCGAGTCCTTAGGTGCTTTGGATATCTGTTTTTTTGCTAACTTTTCCTGGAACTGGACATTTTTGTGGGTTTCAGCTGCCACATAGACTTTTTTAATGGCTGTGTCGGGGTATTACGACGCTTACATCCTGTGTACGCAGTTCGGATTTGCTTTTACGGATCAAAGCCTGTAGTTGCTGTGTAATGTCCTGGGGTTCATTTTCTCTAGGAAAAACCCCCCAACCCGACAAAAATATAACGCTTTGCCTTTAGTAGGTCGCGTGTGAGCAGTCTCAAAGCCTAGCGTATCAGTCAGCATTGCCCTCCGTTATCTATTGTCGATACCCCTCTTACATATGTAACATGACTGGTCTCCTGGATGAATCTTTGTGTTTCTAACTGAAACTGGATAATGGCGGTAAGTTTTTCCACTCCATGTTCTACAAACCCGTGAGCCTAAGTAACCGTTACACTATACAAGCTGTCTATGACAGCCCAGTGCGGAGATAAGCTGCCCCATAAGGCCCTCCCGCCGCACAATTCTCAAACAAGGTCGGTGACAGAGAAGAACGGATGTAGAGAAACCACCCAGGGGCTTTATTTAGCTTTTATCGGAGAAGCAGAGGCACTGAAGACTAATTGGGAAGACGGGTGTCAACGCAAATGAAAAATTTTGAATGATTTTTTCTTGTGTAAGTATGCTCTTTCCGACTATGGTTACCGAAAAGATCACAGTTTTGACTGATTCAAGGATAGGCTGAAAGCCTACTTACCGACCAAGAATCTCACCGGTAAAAGCATTTGCCACGCCAGGGAAACCTAAAACGCTGATCATTACCATACTAAGCAGCAACATTTAACTCTGCCCACCCATTTCACGGTATACAAGTCATTCAAAAATCGGAACGACAAATTTCCCTAGAACTGGAAACGTGAACTGCATTGTTGTTCTCCTCGGCAAAGATAAGGTGGAAAAAAGCTAGGATCACAGATACCGGTTATCTCTAGATATATTTTAAAAAAAGAAAAAAAGTAAATTTAAAATAATTTAAATTCTTAAATTTGTTTTTTATATATATATATATATATATATATATATAAACGAGAGACTGCATGTCTGGCAAGGATAACTATGCGTCACAGTACATGAACAAAACTTGCTACGGTCCCTAGTTCGACCTAGGTAATTCCATGGAAGCGAAAAGTTCTTTGTTTGCACAGCCAAAGTTATCAGGATATTATATTGAGCCAAGTTACTGTGTTGTGTTCTACCATCAGATAATTAAAACAACTTTTATTCCGTGACGAATGGGAAAATGGGAGATGGAATCAAAATGTTGGAGTGTTCACTCGGAAAAGAAAGTTTACAGCCTAGCTTACACAATCCCGAAACATCAGTAATGAGTTTACAGGTATGCGCGGGTGAATGAAAAACCGAGTCACTTTGATCTGGTTGTTTGAAGCGCATTTTTTGTTCATCACTTTGAGCACCATCTCTCCTGAGCCTGTTCTAGCACTTTGGCGTTAATTATTCTGCAAGTGATCCTAAGTGTTTGGTTTATCGATTTGATTTCTTATCGACAGTGAAAGCAAATCAATCAACAATATTATCAAAGACATCAAGTTCACCATGGAACCGAAGAAGCATGGAGAGCTGACATTTCTAGATGTGTTGGGTAGAAGGAAAGCCAACAGCACGCTGGAGATAAGATGGTATCGCAAACAAACCCGTGCGGATCAAATATTCAAATGTCATAGCAACCACCCAAATAGTCACAAACGGTCCAGTTCCTTTTCAAGAGAGCCAAAACTTACTACAGCACAGAAAGACTGAGAAAGCAAAAAAGAAGCCTATCGCTTCAATATGTTCGAGAAAAACGGATATTCCAATAACTTCGTGCACGCAATAAAGAAAGAAAAGAACAGAAGAGCACAACCAAACAAAAGGATCGTCATAGCTACATCAAAAATTTATCTAAATAAACTGCGAAATTGTGAATGATATAATGTTCACGACATAGCGTTTTTGGTAGATGTAATACGCCAACGTTTCGACTACCGTGGGTAGTCTTTCTTAAGGCAAGTTTTGCAATCAACTACCCACGGTGGTTGAGACGTTGGCACATTATATCTACCAACAACGCTGTGTTACTAACGCGATATCATACAAAATAAAAGCCAATAAATGGCGCATCGATTTTTCAGTACACTCCTTATGTCATTCGGTCCTGAAGTTTACAAAATGCAAAATTACTCAAACCACAAGGAATCGCGGTTGCTCACAGACTTTCGCAATTTTCAAGAAACCTTGAATCAAGACCAAAAGAGCGACTGAAAATGAAGAAAAAAAAAACAAATTTCGTCTACAAAGTTAGGTGCATGGACTGCGACAAGTGCTGCGTCAGTCAAACCGGGTGAAAAGTGACTATTTGAATGTGCGCGCATTAACTAGCTACAAGAAGACACGACCCTCTCTCTCTCTCTCATATCCGTCCACAAAGACCAAGAATGACACAAATATAATCAGGATAACGTTGAGACTAAGAGGGACGTGAGTTAGGTGTTAGAAGCATGGTATTTTTCAAATAATTCAATCAATAGACACATCGAATTGGACCACCTGAGCACTCGGACCAGAGGCACACAGTGCAACTAGTTGGGAAAACCGAAATTCGCACCAACAATGTCACCTCGAGTGATGATGAAGCGTTTGCGTTCGAAATGTCAAACTCAGTTAACAGAACACCATGGAAACCCTCAATCTGAGCTGCGGCCAACACAAATTTTCAAACACTATAACATCACTCAGTACGAACAGTTCAATTACGGCCCATTAGCAATCTAATTTGGATAATCTAAGTCAAACAACAAACTAGAGGATGGGGGAAATTCACGTGAGTCACATGACCGTTGTCAGTTATTCATACGTATGCCAAGATGCGACGCTAAATGGGATAAAGGTAGCAGAGGAGAAGGATGGCGACCAATTTCCCACACTTACTAAATATTTTTACTATCACTAGCCATGCTTTATATTTTGCGCTTCACTGAGCACAAAGTTGGGTAATAAAAATTTTATCCCCTTTTCTTTGGTCCGAACAACTACGACTCGCCCATGTGCTGAATCATCCTTGCATGTGCCGAGGCACCCGAACCATTCTTTGTTTTGTTGCCCACGGCAACGATTTGCACACACGACCTTCATCACGGGCTTAACCGACTGAAATCACGTGTGCGTGATCTGACTGGGATCGGTTCAGATCTCCGATTTCCGAAAGCATGGAAAGAATCCAAGCCCGTTCATAAAGTGAAAACAAGACAACAAGCTCTGTCAGTGTCATCGATCGGGACGGAATGTGCGCGTGTGTGAATTGGGTTCTCCTCGTAGTTCACGGCACAACTATTCAGTCACTTAAATATCGATCCAAAAATAAGTGCTTTCATGATCGACCCCGTGATAGAAAATTTTTGATTCCTGGCTTTATTTCTTATTCGGTAGGAAATTGTTAAATCAAAAGATCTTTTCTAACTCGTGTACACCGTTTTCATTTTTCCGTGATAAATCTATCGGGACTAGCACCAATGATATAGCTAAAGTGTTTGTTTCCGTAATATGTGATACTGCTTATTGCTAAGTGTTATCATAAGTGTGCATCGTTCCGAAGCTTTGTTCAAATCACACTAAGCTGGTTGGTAATTGTGCACAAGACACGCAGTCGATTGCAGTACTTCGTTAAAATGAACGTACAGAATACCAGTAGGAAGTTGCGTAGCCTTGCCATTTCTATTTGACATAGCTCGCCTACCTTTTAAGTTGTTATCCGATAGAGCAGGTTGTTTGAAAATCGTTATTATACACCCGTAAAGGCACATCACGGTTCCCGTGCCTGGGAAGTACACTTCTGAATATGAAGCAGAAAATAATTTTTGCCCATACGTGAAGGCTTCACAAGTGCCGCAAATTTCCCGTTTCTTTTTGGTGTAAACGTGTGCGAAATGCAAGTGAACACAACCAAGTCAAACCTGCTGCTGCTAGTACGGATAATCCATTTCGACAACCGTGCACCTGCAGAAACTGCAAGAGACTTCTAAAGAAACACAGTGTAGAATGTGCATTGAAAAATAATGAACACAAGAGTTTCCCAAGGATTGATTATTTTGCCAGCTACACAGAAGAAACTTCCTGAAGCATTTTACCGTGAATATTTTATGGTTTTGGTTTCAAATGGTCCAAAGGATATAGGATAAAGCTTCAAGCTTAAATCTGAAGCAAATTGCAACCGGAACAAACAAGAACGCAAATTGCCAACTGCTCAACTATCCGACAAGGAGCAGAAATAGACAGAGGACGAGAACAAGTTGAACAGAAGAAACAGTTCTTTGAACAATCTTTTCTAATTACGCTAAACCAAACCCCATCAAACGTAAACGTATGTGTTCGCCGATGGGTCACTACAAATTGGTTACCTGGAGACGGGGCGTTCGCGATCACTTTTGGACTTGGGCAACACGGCATTGGTTTTCTCCAAACCGGGGACAAATATGACTCCCATTTTATATGCAAAAATCTAAAAATGAGAAGAAAAACGTTGCGAGTTGCGAATATATGCTGGACTAGTTCCCAACTCAGTAGACTTGCACAAGTAGGTTTGTTAAAAATCACATCAACTGGTTGTACATAGAAACGTACAAAATCGGAATTGCATTCAGCTTTTTCCAGACATCCTTTCCGGAGGTTTGATGACTTTCAGAAATCCCCTTTTTGTCTGTGGGGGACCAAAAACATTTTAAACGCCGAGTCTTACTATTCACGGTGTTTGGGCAGTTCTGGACTTGGCTGACCACAGATTGCAAAATTAGCCAAACCTGGCGTACAGGCAGACAATCCAAGTTCAGTTATGCTTATCTACCCTACGGAAACCAAACAGGAAATGGGAAAAAGTGAATATTTAACTGCCAAAAGAACCTAGTCTACAACAAGTTCTCTGCAGGATTGCAGCCTGCGAGTGAGCTTGCTTAATTTGAGCCGGTAATCACCGTTTCCCGACTGAATTTTTCATACACCCGCCAGAGTTGGTCTGGTAGCTGGTTGTACATGCGCGACGGCAGTGCACCAGTTTCCTCCGCTCGTGGGTTCGAATCTCGCATTTGAATTTGTTTCAACTTCGTTCAGCTGATAGCCTTTCAGACTGCATCTTCCACGAACGAACCCCAAGTAGCCAAGCTCTGTAAGTCATATCCAAAGCCTTCGACGTACTTAGGCTACCTTCAGAGAAATCATTTATCAGTGGTGGTCTACTGCTGTGTGCTAGCGGCCCGCGGCCGTGAAAATCAGTGACGGATAGGTGCAACATCATGTGGTGAAGTTCAACAAACCGTTCAGAGCCTGCCCGGTAGCGTAATGGCTAAGGCGTTCGACGCAGAATCGTTCGTCCTTATTCGGGTTCGCGTCGCAGTTCAGGCGCGGTGGATATGCACAGCTGATGATTCCTAACAAGGATGAAACAGCTGTACAGTGGATCTATGGTTTCTTTATGGTGAGCTGAACAATGAAATCGCATGGTGAATTATTTCATGAAAACTCCAGGTCATCTGATTGACTTAAGCTTCGAGGCAGTAGACCTGAGTTTCGTTCTTGTTAGAACTGCCGAGTGTTGGTGACTGTCATTGAGGATGACAAGTGAATAAATCTAAGCCGGCACTTCTGATTAACCTGAACGGGAGCTGGTGGTGCAGTAGTAATACACAC
>LUCM01006656.1:149042-257096 GCA_008360955.1 Fasciolopsis buskii
AAAAGAAGAGAGATTCCAGTTTTTCTCCAAATCGTTCGACCGGGAGGAAGAAGGAACGAAACAGCTTTGGTGTTATGAAAACGGTGATTTAGACTCCGGTCAACGGCCAGCCTGAAGAGCGCATTTTGAGTCCAACCACTAGTGTTACCATGACAGTAATGTCAACATTAGCCAAACAACCTGTGCCAAGTTTCGGCCAATATTGACCCAAATCAGAGACAGTTTTGCCGACAGATCGATCAAGACTGGTGTCGACAGCACGTTACACAATACCTCAAGCACCTGCGGCCGACAGATTCACGTGATAATTATACGGACGTGTCGATCGCTTTCCTTCGGGCACCTCATTTGAGCCATGATGACCTGTGTATTCTAGGGTGAGCGACAACAGAACAAATAGAAATATAAAAACAAGGAAAGTGCAAGTGCGACTTCGGTAAGTAATGCGTTTGTCAAGAAACCGAATAGAAAAAAACGAGGGGGATACTATTCTTACCATGATGGGATAAACAAACTGAGGCAGCCAATAAAGTTAATTATCTGGTAATAAATTTCAGGATGTTACTCATAACCAGCAACATCTCGATAACACAATATAAATAGTTTAAAAACTGTGACCTGAGAAAATAAATAGTACTCCAACTAAATATTATGGCAATCATCGCCTCCTCCACCCCCGTGAAAAAGAAACGGTCTTGCAGCTTCATTCCAGTTAATTCAAAGTCGAACCCAAAACAGAACCAATTCTACATTCCGGTAGTTCTCCTAAGGCCCAATCGCTGAAACACACCACACAACCACCACAGCACGAATACACAAACATACGCTAAATCTACCACTTCACATTATACTCAAAACTTATCTCTTAGTCCAAAAGATGGTCCCCCTCCTGACTCTCCATATCCCAACACCACCTTCACTCTTCCCAGGATAGAATTATATTCCATGCTCAGATGTGAGGGGCATTGATTTCAACCAACAGTTGGCTCCTCTTTTGAATATGCGTTCTAATTTGAGCCAATGTCTCGTTCTTTCCGCGGAAATAAAATGACACTCCTTCCTGAGTTACAAATGCATGTGATGGGCTTCAAAGTGACATAGTACAAACAACTGTTACGTTGATAGTGTATCTACAAAAAATGGCTTGTAATTACAAGAATCTTCAAATGATCCTAAACTTGTTTAGTGAGTCTATGCAAAAAATTTGCCTACTTCTGATGGTAAATATGGTCCACCCCAAAACCACGACTTTACCCTACTATGTCGTATAAGACCAGCAACCACAATCGGACTGATCTACGGCAAAACTGAGTTGCTGGTGTAAGTATCTTGTACTTAGTAGTCTCTTAGATGACCTCAAAATAAAGCTTTGGGCCTTGTGGTCGTACTAGTCTCAAGCTAGAGAACTGTGCATAAAGCTATTCGGTTATTCATTGTTCTACCCTCTACATGTACAATAATGATCTGGTGAACTTTTTGTTTTTCTACTGAAACTGAGTATGGGATTTTCACTACAGTTCTAACCCTGGCCAAGTAACCGTTACACTATAAAGCTTTCAAGAACCTGAGTGAGGAGCGGATAGGCGTAGCCCCAAAGGCCCGCATGATTATTATTTCAGTGGTGACAGAATGACGGTAATTAGATAAAACCCCCAGGGTTTTCATGCGTATGTGAAAGCAGGCTGCAAGACTAATGGAAGAACGGGTGATCAGAGTACGAGCAAATGAATTTTGGAAGTGATTAGTTTTAGTGAGTATAGACAGGACAGTCTTTTCCGGTATGTGTGTACGAAAGATCACATTTTGACTGATTCAGGATTGGTGAAGAGCACGCAGACAAGATTCATCACGGTAAAGCTTTCCGATTGAAGATGTCGGCGGACGAGGAAACTCAGAACGACGGGGCTGTTCATCTAAGCAGCAAATTACTCTGACCTTTGTTATATGTATTTCAAGAAATCCGGACGATTTCTAAACTGGGAAACTTGAACCTGCATGGTTTTTCCGGGATAAAGTGAAAAGCTAACACAGAACCGTTTCATCTTATAATATCTAAGATATGATCTATGTTATTTAGTATATAGTATTATTTATAAATATATATATATACATATGTATATATATATATAGATCATATAGGTGTATAGCTAGAATCTGCAATGTCTGGTCAAGACTGATATAACTAAGCGTCACCAGTACATGACAAAACTGATGCCTACGGTCCCTAGTTCGCCTAGGGTATCCACTGGAGCGAAAAGTCTTTGTTTTGCCACAGCAACAAGTGCTATCACCGGACCACTTATCATTTGGCAATGTTACTGTGTTGTCGATATCTATCCATCAGATGAATTAAAAACAACTTTTATTCCGTTGACGAATGGAAAATGGGAGAATGGAGATCTGAAAAGATGTTGGAGTGTATCACGTCGACAAAGAAAGTTTTACAGCAGCCTATGTTACACAACGCTGAAACATTCATGTAATGAGTTTAACAAGGTATGGCGCGGCGTGAAATGAAAAGCACGAAGTCAACTTTAGAATCTGGTGTTTGAAAGCGCATTGTTTGTTCATACCACTTTGGAGCGACCATCTCTCTAGAGCCTGTTCTAGCAATGGCGTAATCTATTCTGGCAAGTGATCCTAAGTTGTTATGGTGTTATCGATTTTGATTTCTGATCGGACAGTGCAACAGCATCAATCCACAATATTATCAAAGACCTAGTTCACCATGGAAGCCGAAGAAGCTGCGAGGAAGCACTGACATATTCTAGATGTGTTGGGTTAGAAGAAGCCAACAGCAACGCTGGAGATAAGATGAGTATCGCAACACGACCCGTGCGGATTAGATATATTCAAAGATGTCATAGCGAACCGAAATCCCAAAAATAGTCAACAAAACGGTCCAGTCCTTTTCAAGAGAGGCCAAAACTTATAAGCACAGAAAAGCTGATGAAAGCAAAAATAGGAGAGTCCTATCCGTGTCAGAATAATAGTTACGAAGGAAAAAAAGGCTATTCCACGATAACTTCAGTGCATCCATAAAGTAAAAGAAAAAATACCAAGAAGCGAGGCTACAACCAAACGCACAAAGGATCGGCATAGCTTACATCAAAAGTTGTTCTTATAATAAGACTGGCGAAATTTGTGAATGATATATGTTACGATTTCACTATTAGGTTTTGGTAGATGTAATAGAACGCCCAACGTTTCGACAGCGCATGGGTGAAGTCATTCTTATAAGGCTCAGGTCTTTTGCAGATCAAACCAACCGACGGTTGGTTGAGATGATATGCATTGTGATAAGTCCTACCAACTAACAGCTGGTTTTGTACTTAATCCGCGATAATCCATAAAAATGAAATAGCCAGATAAATGGCGCAGTGATTTCAGTAAATCTTTGTGCATTCGTCCTGAAGTTATAATAATCGCAAATTTAATAGCAAATGACACAAACGACAGGAAATTCGCGTGTGCTTCACGAGACTTATTCAGACACTATTCGAAAGAATGATATAGTCCTTGAATCAAAGGACACATCAAATAAGGAGCGACTGAAAAACTGAAGATCGGAAAAGAAAGAGAATCACACATTTCTGATCGTAACAGAAGTTATGGTTTTTTGCATTGGAACTGCGACTGCATAAGCTCGGCTTGCGTGCAGACAATACCGGGATGTTGAAAATGACTATTTTGATATGTGCCGCCAGCAATTGTAACTCTATAGCGTCAATAAGATTAGACACTGTCACGGTCTGCTTCTCTCTCGTCATATCCACGATCTCTAAGACCAAAGACAGTAGAATGGATACAAAATCTAAATTAGGATATAATATGATTTAGTAGACTAAGAGGGACCCGGTGAGTTCAGGTGGTTAGACAGCATGGTAGTTTTTCAAATTAATTCCAATCTAAATAAGACACAGTCGAAGTTTGGGGACCACCGTGAGCACTCGGACCAGAGGCCTACAAGTGCAACTAGTTGGGAAAACGAAATTCGCACCGAACAATGTCACCAGTCTGAAGTGAAGGTTGATGAACTGAGTTCGTTGTCGTTCGAAATGTCAAACTCAGTTAACAGAACACTATGGAAACCCTCAAGTCTGAGCTGCGGCCACAACCATTGCTACAACATTTCTAATAATTGAAGCATATCAGTACACATCAGGACTCAGTCACGATAAGTACAGTTCAACCTTTACGGCCGATTAGCAGTCTAATTAGGATAATCTGCAGTTCTAAACAACCAAAACATAGATGATAAGGGCCTCTGGAAAGATCAGCGAAGTGATTTCACATTGGAGCAAGTGTGTCAGATTGATTCGATGACGGTTCGCCAAAGGATGTGCGACGGCTGAAAATTGGGATATAGCAGGTAATATGTAGAGGGAGAAGGTATGGCAGACAAATTTCCCACACTTTATAAATATTGTTTGTACTAATGCATAGACCATGCTTGTACGTATTTTGCGCACTTCAACTGAGCACAAAGTCGTTGGGTAATCAAGAATATTTAATCTACCGTCTTTTCTTTGGTCCGAAGCAGAAACTAACGGACTCAGCTGCAGTGCTGAATACTCAATTACGACACTGCTATGTCGTCCTTCGTATGGCATGTTTCCGAACTAGTTCATTATGGTTCTTTGTGTGTCCGTTCTCTCTTTTTTATTTATTCCCACGGACACAGCCCGATTGGCACACAGCTAGCCTTTTGAATGGAACCACGACGCTTTACGATGACACGGCATTAACAGCGAGTCGTGAAATTCTACTGGATGTGCCGGATGGAATCTGATGGGGTCTGGTTCAGCCAAGAATCTCCGATTCCGAGAAAAGCAATGGAAGAGAAAGATCGAACAAGCGCTGCTTCATAAAGGTCGATAATAGCATAGAGAGACGGCATCTAGGTTCCAGTGTCAATCTGTCGGGCACGGAATGTGCGCGTGTCTTAGGTGTGAAATTGGCATTCTCTGTACTCGTGTTCACGGACACACTAATTACAGTCTCTTGTGTAAGTAGCGTGCGCAGGACCAAAAATAAAGGTGCTTTCATGAATCGAGCCGCTCGTGATGTAGACAATTTTTGATTCCTGGATTTTATTTCTTTATCGGTAGGAAATTGTTATAAAGTCAAAGTATCTTATTCTACTCGTGTATATGCGTTTCATTTTGTCGTTGATAATCTATCGGGGACTACACCAATGAATAAGACTAAAGTGTTTTTTGTTTGCGTAATGAGTGTGTACTGCTTTATTGCTAAAGTGTTGATATAAGTGTGCATCGTCGTACAGCTTTGGTTAAATCAACTAAGCTGGTTTGGTAATTGTGCACAAAGACAAAACAAGTCGAGTTTGGCAAGTATTTTGTATCATTTTCGTTACAAATAGGACGTACAGATACCATTAGGATTGAATTGCGTACCTTGCATTTCTATTGTACATAGGCTCGCTACATTTTTGAAAGTTGTTATCCGATAGAATGAGGGTGTGTTATGTAAAATCGTTATTATACTACCCTCCGTAACAGGCACATCTACGGTTCCGTTGCCTGAGGAAGTAACTTCGGAATATATAGAACGAAAATATAAGTTTTGTTGCCACGACACCGTGGAGGTTCAACAAGTGCGAAATTTCCCGTTCTTTTTGATGTAAACGTGTGCGAAATGCAGGTGAATCATCAACAAGTCAAACCTGCTGCTGCTAGTACGGATAACACAATTTTACTGCAACCTGGCATGCTAGCAACTGAAAGAGACTTCTAAAGGAAACACAGTGGAGATGTGCCTTGAAAAATAATGAACTCACAGGTTTCGCAAGGATTGTTATTTTGCAGCTGACGAGAAAACTTCCTAGAAGATTTTACCGTGTATATTTATGGTTTTTGTTTAAAATGGTCAAAGGATATAGGATAAAGTTCAAGTTTAAGATCTGAAGCAATTGCACCGAACACAACAAGAACGCAAATGCCAACTGCTCAACTATCCGAAAGGAGCAGAAATAGAAGGCGAGCAACAAGTTGAACAGAGAAACAGTTTCTTTGAACAATCTTTGTCTATTCGGACTAAACAAACCTATCAAAACGTAAGAAGCATTTGTTCGCGGATGCTGGGGTCAAGCTACCAAATTGGTTACCTTGGAAGTGGGCGTTCGCGAACATCAGTTTTTGATCGACTTGGGGCACACCGGCAGATTGGTTCTAATCCAAACAGGGGCAAAGTATGACCCCTTTTTATATGCATCAAAATCATAAAATGAGAAGAAAACAGTTGTGAGTGATGCCGATATAATACGCTGAGTCTAGTTTCCAACTCAGTAGACGCTTGCCACAAGTTAGGTTTTGTAAAAATCATCATTTACTGTTGTACAATAGAACGTGCAAACATCGGAATTGCTTCAGCTTTTTCCAGACATCCTTTCGGAGGTTTGTGATTTCAGAATCCCTTTCTGTCTGTGGGGAACCCAAAACATTTTAACGCTGCGTCTTACTATTCCGGTGTATTGGGAGTTGGATTGGACTGACCAGAATTGCAAAATTAGCCAAACGGTACGGACAGATCATCCAAGTTCCAGTTAATGCTTATCTAACCCTCGAAACCAAGACAGGAATCGGGAAACAGGTGAAGATTTAACTGCCAAAGCAACTAGTCTACTCAACAAGTTCTCTGCAGGATTGCAGCCGACTCTGAGTGAGCTTGTTTCTAATTTGAGCCGGGTAATGCAAGTTTTCCGACTGAAATTTTTATACACCCGCGAGGAGTTGGTTGGTAACCGTGGTGTACATGGCGGACGGCAGTGCAGCCAGTGTTCCTCCTGACTCGTGGGTTGAAATCTCGCATTGTGAATTTTTCAATCGTTCAGCTTAGCACTCAGACTGGTTTCCACGAACGAAACCAGTAGCCAGCTCTGTAGAGTTTACATATCCAAAGCCTTCGACGGGGTACTTAGGCTAACTGTTCAGAGAAATCATGTTATCAGTCGGTGGTCTACTGCTGTGTGCTAGGGCCCGCGGCAGTGAAAAATCCTGACGAGATGGTGCAAACATCAGTGTGGGGAAGTTCAAAACGTTCAACCTGCCGTCGGTAGCGTCAATGCTAAGGGCGCTGCCCGGTAGCGTAATGGCTAAGGCGTTCGACGCAGAATCGTTCGTCCTTATTCGGGTTCGCGTCGCAGTTCAGGCGCGGTGGATATGCACAGCTGATGATTCCTAACAAGGATGAAACAGCTGTACAGTGGATCTATGGTTTCTTTATGGTGAGCTGAACAATGAAATCGCATGGTGAATTATTTCATGAAAACTCCAGGTCATCTGATTGACTTAAGCTTCGAGGCAGTAGACCTGAGTTTCGTTCTTGTTAGAACTGCCGAGTGTTGGTGACTGTCATTGAGGATGACAAGTGAATAAATCTAAGCCGGCACTTCTGATTAACCTGAACGGGAGCTGGTGGTGCAGTAGTAATACACACGGCTTCCATGTGGAAATTCCGAGTTCAAACTTCGGGTACGAAGGGAGATACTCACCACCAGATGAATCTTGATGGGAGCGAAGTTGAAGTCTGAAGTTTCCGAGTGCAAGGCCCGAGGTTTGTGCTCGAAATGGCCAGTCAGTCGAGCAAATTGTCATCAACAGTCCAAATTTATCGCTTCTTGTTGTAGGGTCTATATGCTGCGTTCGTCAACCACGTCAAACCAAACCAAGCAGAATGTATGTTTCACGGCGCTTTAGCCTTTCAGTGCACTGTGAGAAATAACTCACCGATACTACACAAACCCGAACTTCTTTCGAACCTAGTTTACAAACACGACCAAGAATTTATGAAAATCAGTATCGTACAACACACAAAAATTTCCACATAACCTGACTACCGAAAAGAACTATAGACACGTTGTAAATGCATTTTGTGAACTGCAAAGTGACAACCTCGGTATGACCAAATAAAATCAGATTAGTGTTACTTGAGACGACAATATGCAATTCGACCGATGGCAAGGAAGTACGTGTATGGACTGCCAGTTCGCAATGGCACGACTGCGGTCCAAACTATGTGAATGAAGACATCCAGAAGACCACAAAAACTGTAAAACATGTTACGGGTTTAGTTACGACCCCTGTGTTCACACAAATTTTCTATTTGGTTAAGCATGTTCTCACCAGTTTTATTTGGGGTCGACTTTCCTGCTTCGTTTTCGGGTTTTGTCATGGTTCTGATGGACTGGTTGTGTACGGAGGCTACAGCAAAGCTATACTTCGCCGTATCAGGTGATCTCCTCATAGACTGATCACATCGTCCCGACTACACCAAGGCGATTCAGCAGATTGCGTCAGAACCACAGCTTTCATGGTTAAGCCAGAACAAAACATATAATCAAAGGTTTCGTCATGCACATCACTTTCTAATGGTCAGTGGCTGTGCAATTAGGTTATACTCATTTAGGACAGTTGGGAGAACTGGATCACTGGTTGCAGTTCAGCTGGGATGACATATGTCAGCATTTCACCTGTTTCAGCTGCTGTGATCGGCGGCCTACCATACCACGTATGCCATCCTTATGCGTCGATTGAACAAGCAAGGATTTCGCAAATGAAAGCTTAGTTCCGATTCTCTGTTGGTTGAAAATCATCGAAAATTGCTGTTAGAATGTAGGATGAAATGTGGTTTTTGAGGAACAGTGGAAATAAGCACTTTGTCTTCTAAAGAAAATTTGTATGGGCGCACACCTCTTAAATCAGTGAAAGAATTGCGGGGATAGCTAGAATCCAGCCCAGTTCATGGCCAGTGGTAGTCCCAAGAGCCACCTAGCTAGGATGTTAGAGTAAGGTGGTTACCTCTGTCACTAGCGGAAAAAAGAAGCGTTGATTAATATGTGGCTGACATTTTTGCAATATTCCTTACGATTCTTACAAAGTGTCGGAAAAATAAGGCTAAATCGCATTAGACAAACAAGTCACGCGCCTTTTGCGGCATTTCTGACGCGAACAGCATCTCATCTCCTATGTGCTTTGACTACGTCTTACAGACACGCGCGTGGCTGGATATCGAAGGCAATCGACCGGTGCCGTTATCCATATCGACTTCCAGGAGACGCTGACATTACAACGGAACTCGTTTTTTCAAAGCTTTAGGAAATTTTATTGATGTGATGTGTTCGCCTGGAAGTCACTTGACATAGCCCGGTAAGGTTTCGCTATCGTCTTGGATTACGACCAGCCGCCCAAGATGTTGCGGAATAGCAGAGATGAAAAGTGAACATTCCAAGACGGGTGCCGGTTCAATCGCACAGGGTAGCGCCTAGAACAATTTCAACTGTGGATGTTGATGAATCCCCGTATCAAACTGTCACGTTTCCAAAATTTCTTGTGTTTCAAAACTATCATTTCATTTTATCATCGTTACTAAGAAAAAGGTTTATCTAACGCTTTCATCTAGCCGATCAATACGAGCAAAACGAAATATCAGCATCTAGCAGCGTTTGTCTTTTTACCCTGATGAGCTTCTTGAGGCGCGGGTTTTTTAACCCAGAAGCAACCGATCCGTAAGCATACTTATTCGGATACCGGACAGGAAAAATTGTATGCGTAGGCATGGAGAACAAAACAACTGACAAAACACAAATCATTGAAAACAGTTCAAGTCACCCGCTGCTGTGACAGGGAGGTTTTGGGTGAATCCCGCTTGTATTGGGAGACAATCGATTGCTTCAAACGGAGCCAGGTGCAATTAACAGCTAGTTGGATACTTCAATAACAAATCCAACTTATATTGCATGTGTGAAAGGTATCGAAATTTTGGCCAATCACGTCTAACCGGTGTGGTTCCATGTTCAATGTAGTCCGAGATTTCTTCCGCCGAAGAACTGTCCGCTTGTCCAAAACTTGTCATCTTTTTTTCTATCCAAAGAGGAGAGAGTGTGGCTAAACTGTGCGTTTGATTTCCAAATATGCCCCGTTGAATTATTCAACACAGACAAAAAACGCATCCCGACGTGGGGATTAAAAAACCCGAAACAATTGGGATGGAAACGAGGAAAATCCAGCCAAAAGGGGCCGTACGAATTTCGGATAAATATAGGTTAAGGGGAGAAATGGGCTATATATTTAACCAGGTGTCACGAAAATGTGTAAAATAATTAGCTTTCCCGGGATGGATAAAAGCAACTGTTGGCAGTTCTGTCCTATTCATCAGTTTTGTATTTTGTTCATTGTTTTGCCTTGCTGATGAAATCAAACAAATTTCATGATTTTTTCTGGCACTAATTCTGCCCCCAAAAGCAGACCATGTGACCGGGTTTGGTCATTCACTTTGCACGGTATATATCGGAACGCTGCACTGTATTTTCATAAAAAACTCACTGATATAAATTTGTGAAAACTACGGGATATTGGACACCAAGTGGACTGTGGTACAAAATTACCCTTGTCGGGAAAATAAATTCAAATTACTCGGATGAACTCTTTATCTGTCTATCCTTAGAACAGGGTCAACGGATATGCCTCCGCATAAGGCGATTTGATCGCTATGGTTACGGTATCAACATAGTTCGTTCGCCGTATCAGCTAATCCGATAGCCGAAAATAAGCCCGTTATTAAGGTCGATGACGTGAAGTTTCCTCTGGAGAAACAAGCTCATTTCCTGTGGGCGAAAGGTCTATTCTGCCCAAAGTATTGTGTTGTTCCACTTAGATTGAATGATAAGTTTCCTGAAAACGAAAAGAGTTCAATCGCATAACTGTCCACACCTGCGATCTGTCTCAGAGCCTGTCTTGCGAATTCTAAATAATCTCAACTGTCTGCATATTGGTCATTGTGTCACATATGTATCGCTTTCTGTAAGCATACGGTTAGCGGTCATTTGTAGAGGTGTCACAAAGCAGTCACTTCTGGCGAGTGTCTTCTCACGGTTCAGGTAAACGTAAACTTTACTCATAGTGATCTTTTACTTTACTTCATAAAAACTGTTATCATTTCGTAAAATTACCCTCAAGTTGAGGGGTGGCCAAACTTCGAATCGGCTGGCGGGTGAAGAAAGTAAACACGTGATCTTTACGCTCACAATTTAAAATAACAATATATTGATCATCATCGACCAGTCCTGTCAGACTGCCGTAGCTGCAGACACCGAGCAGAGCAATTAATTAGTTATCTTGTCTCGTACATGCATTGAGATCGATAAGGCCGTGGTTTGTAGTTCATTTATTTGTGATTCCTTCATCCTCCTGGTAGCTTTTGGGCATAGCCCGAGCGTGTTTTCCTGACTGCCGATGGAAATGATTTTTTAGTACTTGTTACCCATAGCCTGGTGTTTGGTCAGGAAGTGCATGCCACAGATCATGTACCAAGTCACCTCAGAAATCAGGAAGTCATGTATTAATGCATAGCCAGAGACGGTCATGGTTAGAAAGGCTTCCTTGAGGCGATACCCACCTTCCTTCGGCATTGGTTATATGAGGCCTCTGTGTGTAGCTCTCGGTGGTTGATTCTCTATGAAGGTGGTACTGGCAATGGAGTAGGCGGCACCCATGTCGATCAGAATCCGAAACAGGACGTCGATAAGGAGAAGGGCGAAAAAGCAGCACATGCCAACTCACTTGGACCACTAACCGGTTTGACTGTCGAGCTGTGCCGCAAAATTGAACTGTTCGTCCAGATGGAGAACGGTAGTAGCAAGCAGAGCGCGGTGGTCGGTGGACTCGATATGGCATGCGGCTGTTGCTCCGGCTGAGGTTGATTATGTTCAGAGTACATGACTTCTCGATCCGGGTGAATGCCTCCTACCCTTCTGTAATCTGGACCGAGTTGCTCAAGAACTTAGGTGAGTGACGGATAAACTTTGACTACAGCTTCGGGAGACATGTGACTGTTTAGAGTCGGCGCAGTGCCTCACGTTCCAGTTCTTCGCCGGACATCTCGAGAAGGCATACATCGCCACCACTTGGAGGTGGGCTTGATGCGTTTGCATGGACTTCCTGGGCTCCTGAGCATTCTGACAGAATCTGTCGAGGAAAGCAGAATCTGGAGTGGTGTCTGCAAAACAGTTCCCTCACGTAGTCCCAAACTTCTTCTGGAATTGCTGAGGCAAGCAGATTACTACTCAGAAACTGTCGTGTGGCACTGTCAGATAGGTCTGATCATGAAGCTCTTTAGTTCTGTCAGGGAGGCATCACAAAGATAAAAACACATCTAAGCCTCCTACAAGTCGCAATCATCTCCAAGGAGACAAAAACTTTAGGCGGTTTCACATAATGCTGCTAAACTTTCATCAGTGGAAGCAGCATTTTCTCCAAAGGAGGTGTAACGGAATTCTCGGGCTTTCTCGTTTCCGACTTCTCACTGCTGACACGATTTAGAATATGGCAGCACTCGTTTAAATTCGTACCTCATACTACACTTGGGGCTGTAATGGGAGAACGGTTGGAACGGAACCTATTTCGTGTACTGATTAAAGGCTACTGAAAGACACACACACACACACACACACGAACGCCAAGAGAAAACAGAAGGAAAGCGGAAGCAGGTGGTAGTTATGATTATCATTGAATCCGGTTTACAATTGGCCTTGAATGTAAAGAACGGGTTGGACCGTTATTTCTCTCCTTCTTTCTCTTTGCGTTTCCTATAACTCGTAAGTGGCCTTGTAGCCATTGGTCAACATCCACCACGCATATCTGCCCGGCACCTGAAGGGCCGTAACACAAAGCCTCAGAATGCCTCAGCAAGGGCAGGGATGTGTCTCAAGCTCTGAGTTGGCTAGTCGCCCTGAACCCTTCTTGAAATGCTCCCAAGTACACGGCATCTCAAATAGTCTCTGCTGAGGAACTTCTATGTATTACGTTCTCTTGTCGGTGTTCCTATTAAAGTGCCGGGACGAAGGTAAACGCATGGCGCCCGCCACCGGGTTGACTGATC
Organism: Fasciolopsis buskii; assembly: GCA_008360955.1. Lineage (NCBI taxonomy): Eukaryota > Metazoa > Platyhelminthes > Trematoda > Plagiorchiida > Fasciolidae > Fasciolopsis > Fasciolopsis buskii. The sequence continues at coordinate 161,940 of LUCM01006656.1, forward strand.
ACTGATAGTCAGTCTAGGGGAGTTGGCTAAACCTCTGATTCCAAACCAGCCATTGGCGGTGTACAAAGCACACGGCTGTGCCCACCGGCATACATGATGACGGGGTGTACTGGGCACCCAGGATGTCTAGCCCCATCCGAAATTCGCGTGAACTGGGCAATCGGTCACCGGCCCTCGGTGGGTTAAGTAACCCTCGGATCGTCAGGCTGCCTTGCGGGTTAGACCAAGTGGTCAAATGCTAGTGGTAAAGGCCCCCTAAGTTAACCTTCGTTTTCGGTCTGGGCAACCGGGTAGTAGCAAAACCGCAGAGGACTCATAGATTCCGATGGATGGTAGGCGATGTGGAGATGAGAAATAGAAGTACTAGCATTATTCGTGAACTCTACGCGTTGTTCCTTTATCGTTCCCCTTTTCGTTCCCTATTTTCATCCTTTGCTATGATTCCGATGGCACACTATCTGTGTTCAGACATGTGGAAAATATACATATGGGTGAGACAGGAGAAGATTATTGTTAACGAACCGCATAAATATGCCCTAATCGGTTTCACAGTCATCACAGCTGACACAGGTGTTCTCTCAATTCATTTGACTGCGTTTCACCACAAAATTATTTAGTTCTCATAAAAAGCTCCGTTCTGTTTGACCAAAACTTGACATATATTGGGCTGACTAAGGTGACTACGCATCGGTTCACCTTCAATCAGACCAAACAAGGCCGTATTCTAATGTCTGATTTGTCCTGTTACCAAACAGTAGAGTGGAGCTTAACGTTAATGAAGAAGTGTTTGCTAATCTGAATGAAAAAGTAATCGAGCCATCTAAACACCCGAAAACCAGTGAATACAAAAAGCAGCATCTCCATTCGACTGATCCACTCCACCCCGTAAAAGGTCAATCAAGCAATGGATAAATAGCATATCTGACAAAGCTGATTGTTTCAGATCGCTCGGATTAATTTACCATAGGCTGATTTTATGTCGTTCTCTTTGTCCAATATTTCTCGCTGTCTCGTGCACTTGTCATTTCTCGTGGTTTGTGTTGACCAAATGCGGAAGCAAGTGATGACGGCTGAATAGCGGAAAAAAGAATGAAAGTTGTAGTGATTCAGAGCTTAGCTGTAATCTTTTCCATACGGAATTAATTCATTTGGCTATTCATTTCCATAATCCGTCACAGAAATGAGAAGATATATATATATATTTATATATAGAGAGAGAGTTGAGAAGGCATACACTGAGTTAATACATTTATCGTGACGTTTCGATCCAAACTAGGACTCGTTGTTGAACGCGAATGAGTGATTGCTATATATATATATATATATATATATATATATATATATATCGCGGGTTGCATTGCATCCAAAATTTCTTTTTGCTAATACTCCTTCGTTTGCAGTAGTTGCTGGGCCTAAAGATGTATGAACAAATATCATGAATTTATTTACAAGTTTCCTAATTATATCTGTTCGTAAACTGCAATAAGGCCAATTAAATATGAATAATCTCGGTTGCCAACCTAAATTTGAACTTGAAAAATGAAATCCCAGTGATGCATGAAAATTTTGTGAACGATTTTGGAAGGTTCTCAGAGTTCATTCTAGTTTAGATTCGTAAACCCGAGCAACTTCGTTTGTCCAGCAAAAAGCACTTTTTCGTCGAGTGTTCTGTTCACGATTTCGCCGACAGTTTCAGGCTGATGGTAACTGCTTATTAACGGAGATCCTGTAGATTAACCGGAGTTTAATAACCAAGGTTGATCACGCACGGGAAATTTTTCGACTAAGAGGGATTTTGATTCGGGCTCAAGGATGACCTCACGCGAAGGTCATTTAGGCAAGCTGTGTTAATCGCTCGAGATGCTATCGTGAGAGTGAAGCAGTGAGTGAGAAACGGCAAATTCTCTTATTGTCACACTGTAGGGCACAATGATCAGGTTAAAAAAATCTCGGTCAGTTTATTAATGCGTTTATGCTTTTCCAGGGTTTTAAACTAAACAAGGCCGCCGTTCTTATCATATTGGACAAGTGAACTATGTTAAGGCCATGTCTCTGGTGGAGGAAATCAGTCGTATTCAAAAGTGACCACATAAAAACGTGTATTTATGTCAGAACTTTGGGACAGTTCTTTTTTCAATCCCGACGTAGATTATTACCGGTATTGAATTCACCATTGTCCGGGTAACGCTGAACAGATCTTAATCACTCCAGATCTTAGGAGGTGCGGAGCATGGACTAAATAAGTAATAAAGCCAGGAGCTTAATTACTCTGCGCAATGGTAGAAACTGTTGTTGGTCCTGATCTGGCGACCCTTTAATTTTGTTGATGAACGCATGACGCGTGGTGACCAGCAGAACACTTATGAAATGAACATTTCGAAAGAGAAATTCTTCGAAGTTGCCACACTTCATTATTCTCCACCAAGTTGTTAAACCTTACATGAATAAAGTGAGAAAAGTCCTACAAACAAATTAGAAGAGAATGCATTGCATGTACGGGAAATTGTATAGTTTTTAATGGAAACATTCTCTTTATTCTAAGAAAGCAGACCATGTAAAAAATGACAGCATCCAAAAGAACCTGCTTGTTCTAATGGGCTAGAATTTAGCAAACGTTATCCCGACTAAAGTGTTTTGCTTTCATTTTAAAGTAAACCCGATGAAAGCATACTTGGATCTTGAGTATGCTACGTACAAATCGCATCGCAGCCCAAAACTCGATTCTCTCCTAATTGTTCCATGTTCTGACACGAATAAATCTCACTTTGTTCTCCTCAGCTGGCTCATTTTGCATCACGATGGAGATAGAACACTGTTGCTCGGATGAGATGCCGACAAAGGTTCTAGCTGATTTGCAAGGCAGATAGCATTGAGGTTTACAACTCTTTGTCGGAAAGATTCTTGCGGAATAAAAGGAGTAAAAATTCAAGTGTTTATTTCTTTTTGCTGTTGTCTACTGAAGCGGAGAGCGCTTACATGAGGTTTAGGAAGACATATATATATATATATTATATATATATATATATATACTGGGCAGAGTTAGATGTCATGGATGTCGGTTGGATTTTCCAATAACCCAATGGATTTATTTACAAGTTAACAAGGTAAAATGACTTTGTTTGTTATTCGTGAGGACTCAGATCCGTACTGCGTGGCTGCAAGACGCACTTGTGTAGAACAGCCTGCCGGACTTTATCGACTCATTATTTTCAGATAATCATTCGACGCGAGTTATTCCCAGCTTATCTCCAAATATCCATTTCCGGCTTGGTTCTTAACATTAAACAGACCGATTCTCTCCTCCAACTGATGTCTCCTTTCAAATCTGTTGATCGTAAACCATAGCCTCGGTTGAAATAATCCATTGAATTAGATAGGCTGAGACAGAAGTATGGATGCATACCACCGCGGTAGATACACAACGAGTGATGGTTGTATTCTAGATTTTATAACTCATTACATTCGAAAAAACACCCAAAGCGACTCACATGTGAACAGTACTACAACACACGTCTCATCGTATTTCGGTCCACTAAGGGAACGGTTCACGCTTGGTGTATGCAAGCAAAACACACCCATGCAAACTTGTTTCAATTGTTGTTTTCGTTGTCGTCGTCGTCGTCCTTGCAGCCGCTGCTACTGCCGCTGCCGTCTTCCGTAGTCGCGTTGTTTTGGCTATTTGCATTACTGTTGGGAAAACCATTAATATATTTTTCATTTTCACCATTGCTAATGCTGTTATGTTAAAAGCATTATTAATAATGTCGCCAATTCTGTTGTCTTTATTATTATTATCATGGTAACCGTTTTGTCGTTTTTATCGTTCTTGTAGCTTTCGATGTTGATACAACTATCGTTTTGGACGGGTGAAGAGAATATCTCCATCAAGTTCCATTTCATTGTGCCACACACACTAAGACGTACTATTTGCCTGTCCAATTCTTGCATAAAGAGGCTGAATTCAATCTGCGAACAATGTGTCCGGCAATATCGATGTTCAGATTCCTTCTGAGGGTCAGCTACCTTCCACCTGTGTCAAGAGAGACGACAGCTACAATGGATTCTATTCAGAATCGTACTACTTGGACCATTCACTGCAAATGAATTGCACTTAATCACCTCCATCCCGAACCAATCGAGGTAAACAATAAACGGTTCATATAACGGCGACAGGACATCGTACCTGACTTTACTTTGGTCCCTTTGAATGGTAGCAATCGGTTCTGTTAAAATTTTTTCAGTTTGAAGATGGGCGTTATTCATGCAAAATGTCACTGATAAGCAAAAGTGTTCACGGTCAAAAATATACCCCGGGAGTTTTTATTATTCTGAGCCCAGCGCACCAGGGAGGTTGTTGAATTTATTCGGCGAACGATTTCTAACCAGCCGCGGTTTTTACTCGTTGTTTGACAGCTGATGATGATTAAGGATGGATTACATATTCTGCGATTTAATACATCAACGGAGGATGGTGCACTGATGATTGATTTTCTTGTCCAAAACCACCGATCGAGAATTCCGGAAAATATCATCAATTGCATCCCTACGATTTGGCCTGTTTTGGGTTCATTATTTCACCGGCAAACCAAAGGCCCACTAATTGGTGAGGACATCTATTCAGACCAATACAATCTGTTATCAGGAACGATTAAAAATGTATTTTTGTATGCAGCATTAAAATAGATAGTCTTTGAATCGCTAAGCCATTGTAAACAGCGTTTGAAAAATTTATACATGTCAACGTTATGCATTATTACTTGATCAGTGATATGATGCTAATTAGAGGTGATTATACCATACCCATTTGTATAACCCCGTGGTTCGTTTTCAGCTTCTAAAGAGACTAATCTAAATCAATTCGATAGTGCTTTAATTCTTCTGAGGCCTAGAGCTTTATGCATCGTTCACCGCCAAACTTGGTCCCTTGGAAACAAGAGCGTTATTTCCACATGAACAAGGGATAACTGGGATACGTTAGGCATTTGAAAAAAGGCAAGACTATCCCTCGATCGTTCGGTGTTTTTTATCAAGTTTATCGTTAGCACTAAAAGACAAAGAAGACTGAAAACATTGTGAAAGTGTTTGTCCCTAAAACTGGGAAAACTTCAGAAAATCGGTGTGATTGGATATCATTCCACCGGCAAGGTGATCATCCAGGACGCAGTCCTGCCACAATAGTATAACTGAGAATTCAAAATAAAATGTGACTGAGCTCTGTAGTTAGTATCACATACACTACATGGCAGATCACCAGCCAGACATCGTTCACACAGGTTCTGGGATAAAACGGAACCGTCAGAAATGTCTGGATACCGTGTACTCTTTCCTTGATCAGGGTTTCACTTACAGATGTAAGAACTTTACAAGGAGAATAGGATCGTTCACACGATTACGATAGTATGTAGTGGTGCACTGATGGAATCCATGTTTATTTTCCTTACCAGTCTGCTTTTTAGTATGCTTTTTACAAACACGAACCCCAGTCGGTCATCTTTACATTTGGGAATCGCCAAACTCGAGTTTCGCTGTCATCAGATTTGAGAAGCGGTACATAAACATTGTCTCACCCAGGATTCGAATCCCAGAGTTTCATCTGGAAGAAGTGTGTAATACCAGGGAATCATCAGGTTCCATTCAAGTTGTTTACAATTAGCTGCAGGTAGTTGTGAAATTCACGCAAATTCGTATCCACTCGCCTTTTTCGTTTGATCAGCTTCATTATGTGGAAAAATTTTTGTGTTGTCAAGCGATTTGATCCACTTGTCTTGATCATCAAAATAAATTACCCTGTCAGATCTTCTGTTCGAATTACCCGACATCACTGTTTGTAAAACCAATTTTCCAGATATTAAAACTAATACGGATATTTAGACGTTTGAGTAACCCAAAATTCCATGTTTCAAATGAGGCAGTGTTCCAGTGGGCTGTCAGATCATGTCGCATGTGGAATTGTCTCCCCCCGTGTGGATGATTTGCATGGCCAAGCGGGCGTATTTTGTTCTTACCGCTGCGATTGTCAAGTTCGAGCAGTCACTTGAGTTTTGCAATTAGGCCGGTGGTGGCCAGACGGATAAGGTTGTGGCGTTTGGACTTGAAGGTCGCGAGTATGAATCCTCACATTGCCAGTCAACTTCCCCATTTGGCAGCCCTCTGCTGGCCACGGCTCCCTTCCTGAAAAAATGTTCTACATTGTCATTTAATTAGTAGAGGAAGTGAAAAGATAAAGGATAGATTAGTCGGCTATAGACTAACCTCAATTAGACGGCCCACCGAAATAGTGTGCCTTTCAGCAGGAAATTACTTTGATATTGTGGTGTTGAAGGTACTTTGCTAACCCTGTGGCACTGATCGGGTGACACAGTCAAGAATTCTATGGAAGACTGTCATCGAGGCACAAATTTTAGAACACGGGTAACGGTATCCAGTTCAGGTTGACTAAAGCTGTCTTGTTCCCCTTTCTGATGAATGATAGTCAGTCTGTGAGCTTTGAACTTCTATTTTGAAATGCAACAGACCCATTTTTACCAAAAAACGTCACCTTTGTAACGACCGACACCTCGTTTCAATGCATCAACTGAACTCGGACAGTTTGTCCAAACTACTTTTACAGAAGGCGTTCAGCGACCTAGTCCCGAAAGAGTTTCCTATTTCCTTTTGAAACTGCAGTTATCAGTATCCCCCAGTCGACAAAGGAGATGCGACGAATGTAGTATGTTTACCACAATACCAAAATAGCACCCATACGTGCGAAAATGAACCACAGTTAGAAAAAAGCAAAGCTACTTGTGCCGTTCGAAAGCGAGAACTCACAAACGTGCGGCACAAAAGCAAATGTAGATTCTGGTGACCGGAAAAACAAATACAATCAAACAAATATCGTAAAAAATTAACAAACAACAAAACAGATCGTGGAGTTAAGTTTGTCCGAGAATTGCCAATTTCTCCAAATGGTCGATGCCAAGACAACTTCTTGGTTCAGTGGATCCGTGGTCTGTTATTGCAAGAGAGTTGCTTGTCCAAGACGACGAACCACGAGCATGAAAAACCTAATCTGGACACCAAAGTTGCACACGTATTTCGTTTCCTGACCGGGAAGCAAAAGTCGTTCTAGAGGTTTGCTAATATGTCCAGTCATATGTTCCAACTTCCGATTTTCAGCAGTACCGGTCACATGAGACATCAACACTAAAATCACCGTTGGAAATCATGGAAGAAGTGTGCAGGTGTTTTGTTTTACTTGGATATCACTTGCACAGCCCTAGCCAGAAAACTGAATGTGGAAAATGTCCGCCGGTTCGTCTGACATGTTACCTAATTGGTTCATTGTTCTTCTTCTTCCTCATTCACTGGGTTTTGCCAACCCTAAACGTTTGCTCACTCCGTGTAATGTAGAAATGAAAGCTTTCTGACAGAAAAGCTCCCTATGATTGTCGTAATGGCTATAAATATCGCAGATTACTGGGTAATTCTGTATACAAATAACATTAATGTGTGTTTAGTGAGGACGAACAGGTTTTTGGATAGTCCTTCGGTCTTAAAATTTCACAGCCGGTAGTGTTTCGTTTTTCCCGTCCAGCGTGTTCGGCTCAAAGGCGTGACGACATATTGATTCCAAAAACGGTCCATTGCCACCTGGCATTGACAAATGATCTTCATTAAAATCGGCAATATTTCAACGCATTCAAATCACAATTAAGAAAAAATGACGCCCCAGTCATGGGCTGATTCAACAGAAAATCCATTTCCGAGGAACACAACAGACTTACTATATGTCGGGTTTGTCAAAAATCGTACAAACGCGCACCTGTTTCTCGTTTTTATTTCCAGCAAGCTACGGACATTACGGGGAAGTTATTCAACTTTTGACCAGTATAAGATGAGAAGGCCCTAGAACAGTATATTTTAAGATGAACGGATGGCAGACTAGCCAAAATCACAATAAATTACTCTGATATTTTCTTGTTTCTGCAACTACTAATCGGGCTTGAAATGACTTATTTAAAGCTCATAGATGAGCGCGAAAAGAAATGGATCTGCAGTCTGCATTTTAGAAAACGGAACAATTGTTGTTCATTCTTACTAAACATCTGTTGATCTCCCTCAGTTGTTTAGTACATTTTCGGTCTTTTCTGAACGGATTCCGTCCATTTTGTCAAAAATTCACCTTCGATTTCATGTTGCCATACGTAGCAAACGTTGAACTCCATTGTTCCATGTGCAGTTGGCCTGATAACTTTTAATCAGGTACCAACGAACCAATTCCCGAAACCGTGCAAATCCGGAATGCTAGGCGGGAATCGAATGAGCTGGACGTTCAAGCTTCCAAGTTTTTCGCAAACCTTGGACGAGCTAAAGAGAAACCGATCTTCTTGAGTTAATGAAGCTAACTAACTGTTGCTTCTGTACTTCACTAGCCTTTCCGAGGCAGGGTGAGATTAAATATACGAGAACCACAGTTCATTCGATACTAATGAATTTTCATTTCTAACCATATTTAAAGCTGTCTGATTTTCATTTCATTTCTAAAACCGTGATTCGAATTAATAAAATGGTCCGGTGAACAATTAGTGATTGGAAAGTAATTTGGACATCTTCCTCAATCCGTGTGTACACTTAATATGAACGTTTTTTGTTGTTTCGTAAGTCAGTTTTGTGCAGCAAGCGAATTATGTTTGATTAACTACGGTTATCTATGAACATCAGCCCGCAATTTGCACGGGAGCATCTTGCCAGTGCGGTTGGAATTTTCGGTGCTCAAGGCATCGTGCTCTCTTAGCCTGATTTTCTACAAAATGAAACCTCGAATTCCAAACTTTGCATAATACGACGTCAGCTAGGAATCAACTTTTGAACACAAACAGGATGTGACCAAACTGATACGTTTTAAACGCAACCGGAAATTAAGTTTGCTGCGAAGTACCAACGAGGTGAAGTTAACAAAAAGTGGAGTTCTTCGCGATGTTTCGTTGTAAAAGCTCGCAATCAGTCACGTACAGTCTAGTTAGATTCCCAGCTGCAATTAACTTTTGTTTTTATTACATCCGTGTATGATTCATTTTCGCAATGTACTGACATGAAGGGATTCTATTATGATCTGTGACTGATCTGTTGGGAAACGTCCGTTGCTGTTTCTGCTGGCTGCCAAGGATTTTCCCATGATGTTCACGATCAATAGACAGATACAATTTCGCAACTAATTTGGCCCTGTGCCAAGTCGTGAACGACAATGGAAATGCCCGTTTTACTGTCACACAGAAGGAACGTCTTTTAAACCCTCTGCCTGGCCAATGCATGAGGACTGTTCTGGAATTGGTAATCGAGTCAGAGTTCATTCTGACCTCTACTGTCAGTTTCGTAGTTCCCAGACGTGCGCGCTGTCTATCTCATTCCGATTGGAGGTGAGATTGGCAGCATTCTAATCGCGCATTTGACAAGTCAATTAAACAAGCGGATGCGGCGTTTTCTTTCAGAGTATGGTCTTGAGAGGTGAATTGTGTCTTACTAAAAATCCCAGAAATTGTATTTACCTATTGACTACGGCCTCGAAAGTATCAGTGTAGAGTGCTGTGTTCACGGTGGCTGAGCGAGAGCAGCCCATATAGATTGCTTAGAGGAGATCATGGATAAAAACTAATAACGAAAACAATAACGCTTCCTGATTGCACAGGTCATATCAGCGCCTGCTAGAATAAGGAAAACAGAACGAGAAATATCAGTGGATGGAATGCTCAACAGTACACTGAACAACTGTGTAAGAAGGGGAGTTTTCGAATGGAAGACTCCCACTGATTGTGACACCGAGTCACATCACTGATCCTGTGCAAACACAGCTTGCTCGTAGAACCCAGCCAGGAAGTCCAGTTGGGCAAGCACAGAATAGTCCACCAGTTATGGTCCTCATACCAGTTTTGCATGTCACCGAATGATCCCTATGCTGATCGATCAACTACTACCTGCCTCGGATACATGAGACACACATCGTCGCGCTTTCACTATGGAAAATCTACAGTTACGACGGAGCTGAGAAGTAGAAAGGTGACTGACTGGACAAATGGGTCGACACAAGAGAGCCAGCTGGTTATATCGGCTCTAACCGAAGTAAGAAACGACTGCAAGAAGGACAATAATGAGATGACGCATTTTGCGAGTTGCATAGAGAAATACGAATATATTGCTCAAACGAAGCGAAAGGCATATCTCCGAAATCCCTTTTACAGTCTGAAATTCTCGGTTTTTCAATTCTATGGATGAAAACGCTTAGTCGAATTCAGGGTGTGATATCTTATTCAGCCTTGCCCGTATACGTCTGGTCTGGTGTTGATGAAACCGGTTATGGGCCCTCAACACTGACCACTGGGCACCTACACAGGATTCGTTAAGGGCAGCAGGATGTGAGGTAAATTAACGACGGTTTTCTACGGTCAAGTGCAATCAACCATTCGGCTCGCGAACAGTCAGCAATTGACTTCAAAACAATTGCTTTTCATCCTCTGGAGAGTTGTCACATCGGAGTTGGTGAAAATGAGCACCTCAACAGTATATCGGCCGACAATGAGATAGAAAAATTCAAATGCATCCAAACAAATTCACCAATGTATTCAGGTTCATAACCAAAAGGTCTGGACGACATCAGCCGATAGTCCGCAGGGGAATTGATGGGCGGTTTCTTTGAATGAGTTACTCCAAAACGGAGTGAAGTTTGGACCAAAGCGAAGATGTCTTCTTTGCATGTTTTCTAGTCGATATCAAATATTTCAATAATTTTGACAAGCAGTGGTGTTGTTAACCCAGCATGCTATGTTTTATATAGTTCTAAATGGCTAGGTTGAGAATTGGTTAGCCAATGTCTCTTGAATACCTGAGATGGAATTATCTTTGCATCGATTATAATTCATTTTACAATGTAAGCCAATCAAAACAGATTGGAAACCCAAAATAGGATTGTTTGTGTATACCGCGTCACATTTGTTCTTTACTGGAAGGTTTTAGTTTCCCCAAAACGCTCGACCCACGAACAACTGCTGTTCCTAACGGAACACTTGAGAAGTACCTTACCAGCAAGTGAAAGCTGCTGGGCTCCGGTAAACGGAAGCCAATTTGTGATACATGCATGGTAAGTACGAATAATGTCAGAGATCAGAAAAATAGGGACATAAATTTATAACAAATATTATATGAATCTTCAAGGGATTATATCCGGAAGTGGTTAGTAAACGGCGAACTGCCTCCGAGAAGATCAGAAAAATATATCATCTTATAGGAAACCAGAAAAGCTTACAAAGCGTACTGAGAAATGGGAAACACGATAAGATTGACCGGTCCATTATCTCAAGCACTATTATTCAAAAGGTACAGTGCCCTCAGTAACAATAAAACAACTCTAATTAAACCCAATTAGCTCCCCAACGAAAGAATGCTTCCCCGCACTGCTTGTCATTCGATTCTTTGAAGCAGACAGTTGGCGAGTTGAAGTGACAGCCAGTTTTACATGTGTTTCATATACTGCTTTGTGCGTGGAGAAGTCTCAGTTCGGCCGAGTTTCAGTTTATATAACCATCAACCTTGCATCAGTGTGCTCTCATTGCGACTGTTGCATCCCAGCCTCATCATCGTGCACTTAAAGAAAATAAAACGGGAACATCAGATCATGGAAGATCGGGTAGTGAGAAAAAAACAGAGGCTTCGAGTGAGAGAATGCCACGGAGTGATGCAATAATTCATATCACCCGCTGTCTGGAACCAATCATTCAGGAACCGGGTGGACCGAAAAACCGCTAGTCAAATTGGACACACAAGACAGTTTCCTGATCGGAGCACTCATATGCTTTTGCCGCATCAGCGAAAGAGGGCATCGATCCATCTTCCAAACACTGTCTGACTTGGGAAACGGTCTACAACAGCAAAACCGCCTTGTGATATCAACGCTCAACTCACCATTAAGAAACCATGCAATCACCCTACAGTTGTTTCATGCTTGATGGAAATCGCCAGCAGTGCACATCCCCGATGCTCGAACTGGGAAGCCTAGCCGGGAAGAACGAATTTATACCGAGCTGTGCGCGGACATCATTTGGTGAATTGCTTCATGAAAACATATAATCTTTTATTACTAATACATAACAACAAAATCGTTCTTATGGAAGTCTTGGTTAGGATTCACCAGTCTGACGCATCTGTGGCGTCTGCATGACATCCACTAATTGGACAGAGGCCAACTTGTATCGCCCACATTAAGACTGCAGCTGCGAAGCGGCTGAAACCACGCCGCTGAAGACAAAAGATCTGAAAGAAATATCCATGTCTAAGCACCGTTGTTCTCGTGGTATTGGTAAAATATACCGAGGGAGAATTTTGTCAGTAACTCAGAAGTTCGGCGTGAGTTATTGGAATTTAGGATTCCAGTCAATGAATGTGGATAGATTCAGGTGTTTGGGTCACGTGTTTCTTAAGGCCACAACACGGCTTCCTCGTTGAATGCTGTTTCTCGAGACAGTTAATGACTGGAAGACGGGTCGAGGTGGTCATTGGATGACATGACAACAGTACAAGAATCTCACTCGGTGGACTTTCTGATTTGGGCCCACGAGATCTCTCTAAGCCATGGTTAGAGAAAATGGATAATGTACCTCTGTACCGTAAACACTGACATTATTACATTCATTTTTTTTTGTTTCCCATACGATTCTTATATTTATTGCCTTTAGATTGATCTTTCACTATTTTCCATGTTCTTCCTTCTTTCTGAGTAGATGGTGCTGTGATGTAGCTGCCGAAAATCCGTGCGCTTTGGGAAAAGTACAATGGTTGTAAAAACTAAAATAAACTGCATAAGATTCAGAACACTTGAAATCCCGCTTAGGAATTCAATTCTCATCAAAATTGCCATCGGACACCAGTACAATCACGACTATTATTGATTATATCGGTTACATTCAGAAGGCAGGCAGCTATCACATGACAATTGTACTTTGCGCTTTTATATTTTGTATGCTTTTATTTCCTTTATTATTTGCTCGAAAAAGTTCATCCTTCTCGAGGAATTTGATTAGGACTAGTTGGAAACTACTAAATTGTGAAGTAGACTGGCCCCGTTACTTCTCCTGACATGGAGAAGTTTACAGATGTAAGTGAAAATTCAGATAACAGAACCTGCTTGAAAATTGTTGGAAAAGACCAGATCGGCAGACACCGGTGGCCGAAATGAGGAACATGAGAAGCAGTTGGCCACGAGTGACCTGTAGACTTTCAAAACTTAGGTTTCAGTTGACAGACCGTCTTGGTACGCCAAATGGATGCAGTGAAGTTTCCGAAATGACATGTTTTCCCGTTCTCCAACCTTCCAGTTTTTCAGGCGAATAAATGAGGTTTATAATTAGCTGGATGGTATTTTCTTGTTCTTATATTTTCTAGTCTTTGATTATGATATCATGAAGATTTCGCAAAATATCATCCTCCTTGGAAAATCACTCCAGTTTCACGATGAGTCCCTTGATTCCGGTACTGCCTTGCGTCGGAACAGACCGCAGACCGTAGTGGTCAAAACGACAATTATCGTGCTGCGAAATGATCTGTAGAGTAACGTAAGCCTCCCCTTTTCGGATGCTATTTGTAAAATAGGGTTCATTTGCACTGGAAAGTAATTTAGATGCCACCATTACGCGTTGTTTACTTGTGCGGATCCCGTTCAACTGTACGTGATAATCAAAATTTGCGACCAAAATTATAATCTTTGCTTGATTGTTTTGTGGCGTAATCTCTTTTTGCTACTTTCCATTTTCGGTGAACACCTTGAAAATTCTACGAAACTAGGACTAGGGTGCAATAACTGGTTCAAGACGGGAGTAAGGCAAACTTTGCAGGAATGTGACAATCTGATTTGATCATCTTTAGCACTATTGGACAGGCAGGTCGGCTGGTAGGACGAATTGAGTGTTCATACAACCCGTATGTTTACATATCTTGTACAAACATGTGCACGACTATATTGTCATCAGATTCACGGGTATAAACGGGAAACTTAAAAGCACTCGGTCCTTTACATGCCGCTTTTTCAAGAATTCCCATAAACCCAAATAACTGTCACTCAAGTCTCTGGTTTCTTTGTGGTCATTGTACAAACTAAATGTCCAAACTGAGCTAGGGTATTTTCAGAAGATCCAATTTCGTACTTCCATTCAAAATACTTGATCTTAAAACCAACGCGTTGAAAGGTGATCTTTTTTAAGACGACTGAGCCCCGGTGACCGATAGTTCCATTTCTAAGCCAGACGATATTCGAGAAATCTGAGCCACGCGCAACCTTTTTCGACAGTAATGCTCCATTGAGACGAAGGATTATGACTCAAATGAATAATTTGGCACATTTGCCACGTCACGGTGCAACCAACGGATTTTCGTGGTAGTTTTTGATGAGAACACGTCCCAGTCGAGAAAATTCCAGGTCCCCGACACCACCACTGCAAATTTGCAACCGCCTGTTCGGTTAGTTTGATTTCACACTGACTTCACGATTAACGGACGCGACGCACGTTTCCTTCTCTACCATCTCGGGACACGCCGGGCAGTGTTTAGTTGTGCTGTACATGCATAATTCTCATGGTCAGCAAACGGAAATTCAGAACCATTGGCAACCAAATCCATCTCATAAAGTGATTCGGAGAATGATATGCAGCACCTGTCAAAAAACGACTAGAACTCACAGGAGCTTTGGTGACCAGTGCAAGCGAATTGATTTTACGCACCCAAAAGCTACTAATTCCGTTACATTTGGCTGACTGCAGACTAAAGTCAATTTGTTCTTCAAAAAATGTGCTTTGGTTCAATACGTATCCGCATATACAGCTGGAAACTGTGCTTCCGAGGAGAAATGTTTGGGAGTTTTTGTCATTTTTCCATCTTGAATTAACGGAGAAATTTAACGCGCTAATTTGAATACCCAAAACGAAAAAAAATTTCTGATCATGGTAGTAATGGAACACACACACGCAAACAGACGCCAGCTGCGCCTCGGTATGTTCCGTCATTCGGACTGCGAAGGCATGCTAAAAACTGCCTGGGTGGTACGTTGTTACCGGACTGAATCCCATCGCGGTAGGCTGGTTCAAACGTTCCCGTTCGTTCAACATATATCATATTTGCAGTAACATTTTTCACAACGTTTTACTTCAAATTATGACCGATAAAGACAACTACCCTCGGAACTAGGAAGACAGTCAACCAGATAACACTCTCTCAGCAAAATCGTCCCTAACGCTAGGACCGAGGAAGTTACTTAGTCACACTGGGTAATGAAACAGACTAACGCAATGGGATCGTGAAGATGCACACGGGCGTTACAAAAGTGAATTGTGCTAGTGCGGACGAGCACTATCAGCGAACACCCTGCTCAGGATTTTTCAGTGGGTTCAATGTGCAAATCACGTACAGCCTGATGAAGCGATCATGCTAAACTTCGATAATGACGCATTTAGCGAACGATCAACGCTGAGTTCCGATTTTCACACGGTCACTATTCCACGGGATGGGTACAGAACTCGCGGAAAAGATTTTCAGACAGATTTTCCAATTCCCCTATTTTCCTCTCCCCAACAAACTGGTAGATCAATAGGGGCGAAACACAGTTTGCCAATTCAAAAATCAGACGACGAATCGTTTTGGTTGGAAGATGAAATTGAAATTGGACGAAAATAAATAAATCAAGCCGAGAAAATTATTAGAACTGGTCACGTTTTATTCAGAAAGTGAGAAAGCGACTTGTTGAATTTCTATGTTCACATGTGCCTGAAGAATAAAAGCAAGTAAATTGCAAAGTGAACTGACAATAGCAACAAACATCAATTTTTGGCGTTGAAATTTGAGGCCGTTTTAGCTTATTTGGGATCTAATACACACCTAGCACTGGCCAACACTTGCACCTTAGTGGAATTATTCTGTAGTTGTATTAGGCCGGAGAAAAATGTCGTTTCTATTCACCTTATTCATCAGTGTAATTACAAACAACTTTATTGTTAACATGGATTTTATTTTTAAAAAAATTGTTTCCGTTTGCACGGCTCAATCAGTTTAGCTAAAGATCGATTTAATCCAAATTATTGATTATTTTGCTTTATCAACCGAATACGATAAAGTTCAGTAAAAATTTTTTAGGCCAAAGATGAATTGGTTGCCTAAATACATGAGTACACCAGGGCATCAAAAACCATTCTTTTTTTCGGGGAAAACTTCCCCTTTTCGCGATTATATTTCCTTCGCTCAATACACGGGCTTTTCTGCTGCATCTATTATGTTCGGTGATGTCAGCCCTTTGGTTTTGATAACTCAAGGAGCTGGAAAGTGCTAATTTGAAATGTATTCATCTTGCACGAAATTTGTCAAATAAGATGGAACCAAATCATGAAAAGTGTCATCCACGCACGCTTTCAGTCAGAACAACAATAAATATAACCGAAACTGCTGTCCGGTTATGGAATGACTTGTAAAAGACACGCCCAAATTTCCAAATCGATGAGAACGTGTGGGTAATCCACGTGTACTTGCCGAGAATAGTTAATAACAAATGCCTTAATTCAGGTTATGACAAGGTCCAGATACAAGAGGGAAGCGACTACGGCCTGTTGAATAGTAAATGACCGAGTCCTTGTTCGATGTAAGAAAGAGTGACCATTTCAGGTCAAGCATAAAGAAACTGACATAGCGTCTGATGGGAGTTCACTTCTAATCACGCCACTTTAAATCTGCCATTCAGGCAACGACCTAGTTGGGTGGACACTCGTGCACATCCAAACACGCACGCACACGCACGCACACACACACACACAGCCCAGAACAAATAAACAGGACACATGAAGATCAGCTTAATTATAAATGGGGACACCAAACTGGAAGGGAAAAATAGAAGAACAAAGAACGACGAAATTTCCAGAAGGATGAACTATGCCTGAAATCCGAAAGCCACGAGAACCGGTGGAGAGGGAGATCGTGTTTCAGTCAATGTCATTCAGACCACTTTTCACGCTCGGTTCAACACAAGGTTAGATTACAATCCACGTGTAAGGGCCGAAATTGTAAATCGTCTAGGCTAACGATAGCCTTGATTAATCAATCAAACTGGAAAATGTAAGGAAATCATGGGAACCGTATCGAGTAGACAAATGTGAAAATGTTTTGTGCGAGAATTTCCTAGACTTCTTCAATGCGTTGTAGTATCAAGTGCTTTCCAAAAGAACCATCCAGAAACACTGTACCCATATTTGAAGCTTCCATAAATAATGACTGAGGTTTCGACTGAAAAATTCGTGGTAGTTTCTAGACTAAATCTAGAAATGCTTGATGAATTTGGTAGTGGGCACGACCGTGAGATTAATTATACATGAACTTACGCGCACTTTCTGTTTGACATGTATGGAGACAAAAACATTTTCGCGGCATTCCCTTGCTATTTCCAATTGTTCCATCAGGTCCACGGTCAGATCGATGGAAAAGTGATGCAAACCTGGAAAATCGAATTTGATCCTACCTGTTCATCATATCGTACTGCTTCAACCAATCAACCAATCAATTAATCAATCAGTAACGAACATTTTAAACGCGAAGTTCCCTGTGTTTATTCCACATGGATTCAATTGGTTATCTGTACAACTACACTAACTGTTTTAATTGAAGTGATAATGTATGACTCTTGAATTTTGCCTTTTAGTTTTTATTTTCTTTATTAATGAAATAACAATGTACATCATTTTTCAGGAAAGGGTTCGCGGCCAAGAGAGAACGGCCAAGTGGAGGAGTTGGCCGGCGGTGGAAGGATTCGAATCCGTGACCCTCACGTCCAAACGCCACGATCTTATCCGTTTGGCCACCACTGATCACTGTGATTGAGACTTGTTTCATCGATTGGTAATAAATCAAAAATAGGATTTGACATATTTTGAATGTGTTTAGTTCACACTTATGTGCTAAGTTAGTCCGTACAAATCGAGGAGTGTGTCCAATGGATGGTTGGCACAAAATTTATAGCCGTGTCAAAGTGTGCCAAGAACGCACGATGCATTACGTAGTCATATGTATTTAATTAATAATTGCCAAATTACAACTAATAAAAGGAACTCAAAACGACAAAGTGTCGTAAGCCCCGGGGAACAAGATTTTTCTTAGTTGAATATGTTTCTTCTAATTTCTGCATCTTACTGTCTTAACACGGATTCGACTTGTCTATTATGTAGAGTGGGTTTACATGTTTGCGGTACCCATTTGCACAGCAGGCTAAACTAACAACTGATCGCAAATTCGTCATACAGTTGGGAATTGGTAAAAAAGTTGGACCGCTGCAAGACCTAAGACATCAAATGTGTCGTAACAGAACATTTGTCGAAATCGCTCGCTCTCTTCCCACGCTCCATCCCTTATCGCGTGTTTGGCAGCAACTGGGACGGATATCTTCAGTCTGAAATGTTGTTTCCGTCTCCTGAATTGTGGTTGTCTTGTAGCGAGAATCTCTCAAATCAGTGTTGCTAAGATCGATTTACGAATTTATACTAATCAAACGGGACAAGTATTACGGAGCACATTAGATTTTTAGGTTGCGCCAGCAGATAGAAAAGCAAACCACTAAGTACACGCAACAAATTTATGGCGAACAAAATAAAAATTTATTTCCATTTTATCCAGACAGTATCCCACAATGTCAGACTTTTCAAATTACTGAACTGCGGAATCCCTAAAAAAAAAGTTTGCCATTTAAAATAATGTTACACATTTTCATACTGGACAGTCAAATTACACACTTTGATGTTAATGAAGGGGAAAAGACTCGACAATTATTTACCGTTACTTCCTCAGTGCTCGCGAAAAATATCGATCGTTTTGTGGTGGATCGAACGGTTTGGCCGACAGTGATCGGTAAACAAACCCTTGTTGACAACTTAGTCCCAGTTCAAATGGGTTGTTGCTTTGCCTATTGAGAAGACCAAAGCTTATCTATTCCGGCCACAATTAAAACAGTGGCTGATAGGGAACGTTCCGGGATGGGTATCCTATTGGACCGAGACCATTACCAGCTGAAAGTCCGAAATTGTTTGTTCACTGGTGACGATTAATCGCGAAGACTGGGGGAGGGGGTTTAATTCATTTCCGTTAGTTGCAATGAAATACGAACGCGGTGAGCCGGGCTGACCGGCCAGATTTTCCACCTCGTTTTGCACAGATAATCATGACAGGCAAGAATGCGTTTTGTTCAATAGAGCTGGCATTATGGAAAGTGTGCTAGGTAAAGCGATTTGCAATAAAGTTTTATTTTCAAATGATGACAGTATTGTGTGGTAATTTGGTGTTGAAAGATAAAACGTTTTTCAACTCGTGAAAATCTGTCAGTCATTCGTGCCAATGAGATTTGGGCCCCCTCTTGGGAACCGTAAACACTTCATTGTAAGATAGGGTTGATCATTTGAACCTCGAATTCAAACAGCATTGCTTTGAATAGGTCATGTGACGAATAAACTACAAAAGTACATGACATTCAAAACGGCAATTCAATCGCCTGCATTATATTCTGTCCGTATAGATCAACCGTTGTTCGCCGGGTGGACTCACGGGCGTCACACGTTTGGATGGCAGTTGTCTGGCTCATGAAAAATGGCTACTAAAATCAAATTTATTAGTAGTCGCTTTCGAGTGGATTTTCAAATTACTTGTCATTTGTATCAGACTTGATCGCATTCAAATGGCACATCTGTGCATGCATAGATAAGTATTGTTTTGGCTACCGAGTGTTCGTGCCCCAGCAGAATACTAGGTGTGACAATTGGGATCCCCTCTGCGACAAAATGGGTTGATGAAGTCCAGCTGTTTCTATCTCGGCCGTCCCATGTCCCATTTCGAAACCTATTGCCGGCTCTTAAGTATGGCATAAATCATAATAAATGTGCTTTCGTCTTTCACTGTTGACCTCCGTACTGGTGAATCACGTTGGCTAAGCTAAGCGTGACCCTACTTCAACGCCGTGAAAGTACGATACAATTCGCTCGTCAAATTTGACCAAACGACAGAATCGCGCTTCCAAACTGGCCCAAAATTCACCATTGTCTGCCTACTTCCTCCAAGTTCACAACGGATAAACTTCAACAGTTGATGATAATTGACTAACGTTTCACATCGGTAGTTTGAAAGTGCAAAATTAAAGACTTCGCTGCACCCGTAATATTTCGGCAGATATGATCAGAAAATAGACTGATTTTGCTCCCTACAATTTTCTTCGGATAACAATTGAACATTGTGTTCTTGCTGAAACTAGCGTCTTTTCGTGGCTTCCTAAATGACTAGAACGTTAACTTTTCGAGGCTGCTTTAGACAAAAGCATCCTCAGTTATACTGTGTGGATTACCGCGTGTGTTATACATTTTTCTCATAACTGGATAGTCTATATACCATGTAGTGTGAATTACACTTCGCGACAGGTGAAGGCTATTGCAGAATTCACCTGTTTTCTGGACGTAAGCATTTTCACTGTAACATACCATCACGTCATTCCTTCTACACTACACAGTTGACCGTATTATTAGCGGTGCTCATTTCCGCGGCAAACTTTCAAGCTTCAAGGTTTTGTCTTGCCTAAATCTCTTGGTGATTTCAAGGAGTGCTGCCTTAATACCGGGGTCAGTTTGTACTCTTATGTGGAGGGGATCTGTGAGTCGTGACACATATCCTTCTGTCCACAATCCCCAATAATGGCGAAGAGACTGATAAAGGCAGAAAATAAATAATGGAAGAGGTCAGATGCTCGGCTTCGTGGATTCGCAATCTGAAGCTCGCGATTTCTATTCCTGACACCTCCGGGCAAACGTCCCCGCTTGGCAATAGATAGCTGGCTGCGACCCCCTTCCAGAAAACTAATGTCCATGGTCGCTGCATTAACAAGAACGGTCGAACGCGAAAGAAAAAGACGGAACTCGGTGAAAACCGGTAACGTCATAGGGTGATAAACGTCCTTGGTTCACAGAACCTTTCCAATTAGCTGAGTTCAACAAAATAGAACCACGAGTAATCAGAAACGTTCGAACAATTTTTGTCTTGTTTGCTGTACAAATCACAACGAACACGGTTGTTTGATCCGTTACACTGAACCGATCAAACGCGATATTACGTGACAAGAAATCTCGTTTCCAGTGACTCGTGCTCCTGTCAACGATTAATGACAACAAAGAAAAATGATAATGTTGTCCGCCTGTGATCCTGTGTGTGCGTCTGTGAGTATCTAATCGTACAAACTTGACACGAACAATACGATCACAGAGAGGAGAAATCCATTAAGTTTCCCGGCAAATACAACAAAGAAACTGGGTAAGGAAAGCACAATGGAAAATGTGTTTCACCATCCCCGTGGTGTTTTTGCCTAGTTGACTGATCTGAGCTACGCACGGATAGAATAATAGAAGCGCATGTGCGATGATCATAAAAAAGAATCGCAATGAAATGAATCTGCTGAAAGGCGTTACGGAAGTGCAGATTAGGCAAGAAGCTATCATATACACTCAGTAGGACATTGTAGGTTTTACACACCAGTAATCTGTTCACCTCCAAACGGGCAGTGTTTCTATCTAAAGAACAAATCGTCACTTTCCATACACGATTTGTTGGTATTCAGTAATTTGTTCTTCTGGTGTGTTTGTCGTTCGCGAACACGAACCGACTTGGTTGAGTGCAAAGTTTCCAAACAAGGTAACCGCGTAAAAGTTTCAATCGAGCTCAGTTCAATGCATTTTCTTTGTTTTCTACCGACTGTCATGTTGTACTTTTGAGGCTGGAACAGACCAAGCCGAACGGTTGTGCTTCGTGGCATGCGCATTTTATTTTTATCGGTGAATAAATGTGATCACGAACCTGTTAGATGCATACCATAATGAGTCCAATCAATTGGCGAGTGTGATGAAGACATTTCCACTTGTCCACCAGATTTCCCTATGTCAGCTGCCTGTCGTAAACACGAGTGAACTAGTGGCTATTTTTTTGGGTGCAGTTTGTCCGTGAGCTAAATGATAGTCTGTTCAGAAGTACTGAATTTTCTGGTACACCCTTTGTTTTATGACATCGGTGAGACAGACTGGAAATGCGACAACGTATACGGTCCCACTCACGTTTGGCGGTGAATTTGGACCAAAGTGCACGTGACCCTCTCCTCCCTGGGCCAATACGGTTTCCTCTCACTTCCACGCACCACACCAGGGGGAGCTCCTGTTTCTTCCGACAAAACTCTCACATCTTTCATGTCCGAACAGTAGAAAGACACAAGCATTAGTCAACAATGGTGAATAAGACAGGGCAAAAAGGAAACAAAGCGACATTTATGAGACATTTTCTCGCGGATCTGTGTCTATTTTCTGATTATCACCTTGTCTACAGAATGAACGGGAACACACATGGACTGGACTTCGGTTTAGTCGAAGCGAGTTAACATAGAACAGTAATCTCAAGGGAGACAGTGTGATGCACGTGAACAAATAAACACCAAATCACTAAATATCAATGATTCACACAAAGCATGACAATCAGTGGGTCGATCAAGTAAGCCTAACAGCGAGCGGTAAAACCGCATTTCAACCATAAAATTCCCAACAGTTGCGCGGCATCCATTGTGGTTAATGCCCCTCGATGACAAAACATATTATTGTATTGCAAGTAATGTGTGGAATCGATGTGTTGTGTGATTGGTTAAGTGACCTTTGGAGCAATTAACTGTGTATATATATATATATATAAAACAAACGCGAACCAGACTCGTGGAGATATCCGCACATGCTGTGAAGAAGCCGTGACTTGGGGTTTAAGGTTCTACTGGAGTTAACGACATACGAACCGTTTCTTCCCTCGTGGTTGTCGAACGCCGCCGGCTGTCATCGAGGACGAAAGGTGACCAAATTCCAATCAGTAGTTCCGATTGGTCTGGACAAGAGGTCGTGACAGTGATAACATCCATTCCTTAAAGTTAAAAAGTCGGGAATCAAACACCGAGTGCGATGACGGATATCCACCATTGCTGAGCCCTCATCGGAACGAAACTCGAGTCTGGTGCTTCCCGAGTACAGAGTTGACCGAATGACCTGAGGTTTGTGCGCGAAAGGTAGTGTTCGAAGGGCTGTTAACCAAGGGTGAAGAATACATAAGGGAAAAACTGTCCCATTCTTTTTGTGTTCTTATGTACGGAAAATCGAGACTAACACAAGCAGCTCACTGAATGTTTTTCAAAGCACACGAAAAATTTACGCATAAAGGTGAGAACGCAAATTTCCTGACAGTTTATATCCATAATGTCTTGATTAGAAAATATTCAAACCGTTTTTTTACGTCAAATTTGCAGAAATCTGTGTTGTGTTGAACTTACGTTAAAGATCGGAGCCAGTATTTCAAATTCGCCTCTCTTCGGAAGTGAACAATGGATTCTACAATATAGCGCGGCAAAAATTCTTCCCATACTCGTCCGATTTGCTCTCATCTGGTGCAAACTACAAGAAAACCTGACGCAAAGTAATAAATTACAGTTACCAAGGAAAAGTTGTTGCCGTGAGAAAGATGTGTTTTTGTGAAAACAGCCTGTCCGAGTTGGAGTAAGGTTAAGGAATAATTTTTTTCGTATACACTCATCCTATTTCTATAGTCAGAGAGCAGCAGCCTAAACCAACTAAAGCAGTCCAAAAGTTGAAAGTAATCACAATAACTTTTAACGTCAAGTTTGCCACGGACTATTGTTTACGCATGTTACGTCGTCTACTGTCATTCGGGATTTGTTTGTCCGCCAAGGTCTACGCAACTCGTTGTGCCTGATTGGGTTTTGTTACACTGGAAACTGCCTTTTTGAGCAGCCTGCAATCGTCATCTTGTCACGTGATTTTAGACTTATCCACCTTGTGAGTGCTAGGAGACGTGCATTACAGTAAGTGAGATATTGATTGGCTGACTTCAATTGTGCTTGACCTTTGTTTTCTGTATTGCGCTCCATTATGCTTACACGATTGAACAGCAGCGGCCGAAAATTTCTCTGATGCGAGGGAATTTTTATTGGACATCCGAACTCCGTACAGCTCGCTCCCAGGTTACCCCCAATTGTCCGCTCTGGCGTTCGTTCGATGTCCCGCCTACAACAGTCGACGGCCGATCGTTAATCACAGAATGCAACATCGGACAAAATGCCATATAATTTCTGGCAGATATCGAGAGTTGTGAAATATTAGAATGGACCTATAAATTAGCAGTGAATGGTTGGTTAAATGCTAAAATAGAAAAAAACTATAAGGATTCATTAAAGCGAACTTTGAACGAATTCTAACAGTAGGAGAAACGCTGGTTTTGATCGTCAAACGTATTTACTTTCTCATGCATGTGTTGTAGAAAGAAACCTGAATTAAGAAGGAAACGCAGCCTTAGACACAAAACATTTATATGTAAAACCGGGTACGCATACGTGACGAGCGACAATAATTGCGAAACCCGTAGTGTGCTCCCGGCAAATTTTGTTCAATCATCTAAATACTACATACTACTTTCCTATATATATATATATATATATATGTTTGCAGAAAAAGTTTCGTCGGAACCATGACGAATGTCGAAAACAATGGACACGAAGGAGGAAAGGAAAACCCAATATCTACGGTCCATCACACCCGACAGTTTCTCCATCCCACCACTCCAAGTTTTCTGCTATCCATCTGTATCCATGATTCCCGTTTGCTCAAGATAGAGTAAAGGGTTGACATAGGGGATCCTGCCCAGGGCCTTTGATCAAATAATTTAATCCGCAAGAGGAGTAGGACGGTCTGAGGGTGATGCAAAAACTTAGGACCGGTGGCTGATTATTGGGTTCATAAACTTGCCTTCGGATAGGACAAATCATCCTGGGTGTCCACTGCACCTGTCCACTGCAGATACCGATGAGCACACAACAGTATGCTTTGTATTCCTTTCGTGCTCATTTTAGGATCAGGATTTGACCATCTCTCCTAGACTGGTTACTAGAGACCAGTCAACCCATCAGAGCACTAGGCATTCTTCTTTGTCTTCTCACTTTACCGGGAACACGTTCACCACGGGAGGGCAGTGTGCAGGACTTCCTCAGCAGAGACTAGTTAAGATGAATGATCGTGTGCGAGCATTTCGATAGGTTTTCGGGATAATTGGCCCACCCGGAGCCTGAAGCATTCAATCCGACCATGCTGAGGCATTTGAAGGGAGTTTAAATTATCACGATCAATACGTATACAAAACAGGTGGAAGAGGATCGGTGATGGTGAAGGGGTTAACGTTACAGTAATTTGATTTGAAAGGCAGCGAATTCGATTCCTTTCACTTGAGGCCGAATTTGGCACTTGAAATCCCTTAGTTGGCTGCAATCTCCTTCCGGAAAACGGATACAACTTGTAGTTTGATTGATAAAGGGAGCAAATAATAAACGATAAAAGGAAATCCTGAGATTAAAAGAAATTTATACGGCATTGACGATCATTTCTTGTCTGAATTTCTGTGACACCTCGAGGATATAGCCGGTCATTTGTTCTGACGATTGCCGCATATGGTCCTGACTCAAAGGCCGCATTTTACCGGAAATTGACCACGAGTATAGTTTATTCGGATAAGCTGTTCATACTTTTGTGTAACAAGTAAAGGTGAGCAGTTCTACAAAGGAAATAAGATAAAAACGTTGCTGGAGAAGAAATTCGTGAATGCAGTGTTTCATCCTTCACTTCATAAAGACGTGCGGGAGACATCAGTTTCACGTGACAGAAGGCATGAGAGCTGTTTAATGTGCGCTAAACCGGCAAAGGATGTAGGTATGATCAGGCAAACATTCGTATCACGTATGCAATCATGCACACCAACAAGAGAGAAGATAACGAACAAAAGACTGGTACATCTCCCCGTTTTTCTCTCGTCTGCAAGTCTTGATATTCGTCCGTGAACATGCGGTCTTTTTGATCATTATTCATGCAAATTGTGGTTAGGGCAGGAGTTGACGAAGAACCGAAACTCATCGGATCGGAATAGTTTCCGGGTTTTTATCATCAAAAAAGCAAACATCACATGATGATGAAAGCTAGTAAGCAAAAAATTATTTCCGTACATCCAGTATAAGGTGAAGCGAATTGGTTTACATCGCGTTACAGCAAGGTTAAACACAGCGTTAGGAGTTGTAAAAAGCCGATCGGAAACGCGATCGAACTGGAGAGCTGTCTGGAAATCAGTTTCCCCACGGTGTTTTTCTGCTTAGCTTGAGATGTTTATATGATAACGGTTTCTCGCATACGGTTATACTCTTCGGTAGCCAGAGGTGCTCAAGTCGATAGGGTCGTGACATTTAGACATGAGGGTAGCGGATTCCAATCCTCCTTTTACATTCAACCTCCTATTTGGTAGTTCCTCGCTGGTGGCGGCCCCCTTCTCGAAGTAATATTATAAACTGCTATGCCACCAATAAAAGATTTAAAAAGTGAAACATAATCAAAAAAGGAATAAAAGATAACGAGGCAGCAAACTTTCTGTGGTTTGTTGTAGACAGACAGTGGCTGCGGGCTAGACGGCAGATGCAGACATTCTGGTGACCAATCAGGACAAAGCAGCTGATGCACTCTGATTTTCCATGGGGCATTTGCTTGCCATTTGAATTCGACACCAACAATCTGCACCCTCGTATGACATCCTACACATGGATAGCAAGGCTGACCGTCGAACGCTGCTGGGGTCAGTCAGACCATTTGGTGCAATGCGGAGTCGCTTGCGACTAGTGTTTCACATGCGACTGTACGCTTCACGTTCGACCTTCATCGAACACGTGGCAAATGGGCAAGCTTCTCATTCCTTCCGTGAATTCTGACGAATGTTGGGTGTGCTAAGCCATATCCTAAGTATCCTCAATTCCACTGGTCAGAGTGTTTGCACAAACTGTCCTCAATAAAAATCAAATCTGGCCTTGTCGCGGCCCAGTGGATTATGATGACCATAAATTAGCGGATGCATTCATTCTGCGGTTGTGAACCCTGGGAAAAAGAAAATCGCGAATTCGTCACTGTTTACCTTCGCCCCCAGTAGAAGAAATTGGCAAGTTATCGAGCACTGTTTTGCTCATTTCGAGTGAACACATGATACGTAAAAGCGGTTATTTTGTTGCCCATCAATTAAGTTAACCTTGGGGAAATCTACAAGTTGCACATATTTTGGAAAATTTGAGCAACCCAAAGTGTCGCCGGTCCGAAAATCATTAACGGTTGTTTTCCGATATGCCTTTCAGGGGCATACGCATACACCGAATATAATTATTCAAATTTCCATGTTTTATGACGTCTTCTTTGACGACTGATGCATGGAACACAACTGATGTTCACCCAGTGTCCAAATGAATAAAGTGGTAACATCTGGATATAACGACCCTGGTTTTGAATTCGCATACCACAAGTCATGGTCCGATTCAATGCCGTAATACTGTCATCGGTCTTCTACGTAAAGTACTCCGCTTTGGCTTGTAGTTACTGATGAACTCGACAACGACAATAATGTTAATATTACTAGGGTATTATTAATTCTCCATCCAAAAACTCGATTTCCTAACATTAATACATTTGTTCAATTATTCTGACTCTATTCGCTGATTCTTACTGACAAAATGCATTCAGAAAAGACACTTGCCGGGAGTTCGAATTGCCCATTTGACGGTGAAAGTATGTGGCTTTTTTGGACGCCAAACGAAACTCGTTCGTAAACCGGGACCAGGATACGAGCAACATACGTGGCGCAGATTTCGTACCCACTGTTTTAGTTAGTAGGCCGAGATTCGCATAGAAAAAGTATTAAATCATGAGCGATGGGCCAAATCAGCCCGCGGGCTTTTCGACTAACAAGCACACAGTAAAACAACGCGTCAGAAAAAAAAATCAATTTCGCGAGGCCTGCGATCTTTTTAGAACGATTTGCGGGCAGTTGATTGAATTCGCCTAACTTTGTAAGTTCCTCTGAATGACTTGTCATGTATGCAAAAATGGAATTTTTTGGTCACGAATTTCACTCATGTTTGGAATGTAGGTCGAGTTTAGATTTTTACAATTTCAGTGGACTAGTCAATTGCGTTTTTGTGACGGATAGCACCAAAACAAACGTGGAACGCAAACAAGGCACGTGAAGATTCTGAACAATAAACACTAGGGCCATGGCATTGGTAACCCAGACCAGTTTCAGTCTTAAAGATTTAAATCAAAAATACCCGCATACAGTGAATAGACGAGAGAACCAAGTTGTAGTTGGACAAATGTACCCCTGGAGCGAAGCACAACAAACACCATTCCGGCTTCTGATATGGGATCTTCGATCGCAATGCAGGTGGTAAAATCGAAGCGTGCTCAATGTACCTTCATCCTTTTTTTAATTTCGTCACTTTTTCAAGAATGAAAAATCTGGGCTCATTAAATTCTACAGTTTTGAACTTATTCATATTTACCATATTATCACAGACGGACCGAAACGTTAGAAAGCATTAAATTATCATTTGACTCTATATTGCACGGTTTATCCCAGCCTCCTTGTTTGCTGATCACACCTGAATATGAATCGCACAAATTCCGTGCTACTTGCATATCGAACATAGAACTAATCTGCGTTTAATCTCTATAAAAAGCTTTATAATCCATCTTTCAGTCACGTGATCCCCGCTCTAAAGGAGTGCTGATTTGAACGAACATAACTCACCAATAAATGATCAGTGAAATCAATGAGACAATGAACAAAAACTAGTAACAAGATGGAGATGAAGATTCAAGGAAGCCACTTCTGCTTGGTTATGTCACAAAGTTCAACAGTTTTACAGCTTATAGGTAGTAGTATATTATATTTAATTTTTAAACAATTCTTAAAGCGGCCCATTTAAATTTTGGAAATTAACTATTTTGCTCCAATTAGGGACCCTAATAGCGCATTGCCCACCTAGCCAAAATAAAACGTGGACAGGAAATGAAAAACGATTCCGTGATGAATATCACACATTTAAGGCTACTCGGGGTGACTTTCCCAGATTCCTTCGACAATACCACTACTTGATAACTCGGTGGGTTCTCAACTAACAAGGATGAAACAGTTGTGTAGTGCTTCCATAGTTTCCCAATGGTGAGTTGAGCGATGATATCACATGGTGAATTATTTCATGATATATAGTTTCGCTGCAGGCAACGAAGACATTAGAAAAACGCATTACCAAGCTTTGTCACGTGATGGTTTCGCGTGCTGTACTCTCACTCCTTACCCTCTTATTACATTTATTGATAAAGAAACAATGTGTGTCATTCGCAGGAAAACCAGTTGAGGACAACGGGGCATTGCCAAGTGCGAAATCGATCAGCGGTACGAGAACAGGTCAAACCCGTTATCTTCACGATGAAATGCCATGGGATTAACGCTTAACCGCTGATGATCTAGAATTACTAATGAAATGAGTGCAATGAGCCAGCTCGCGGAGCGTAATTGTTATGATTTTTCATTAACCAACTCTCCTCTTAAATCGTTGCCTCGTTTGGATCGATTTGAATGTGCGCTTCTGTCTATTCCCAAAAAGGTGAAGCAGCTAAAAGACACTTCCATTATTGACCAATGGCGATCTAGGCATTGGAGTCACTTGATGATATATTTGAAAAAACGAGTAAGCTAATTCCTACCTGTTTAAGTACCCAAAAGCCGAAAACATGTACAGACTGAGATAAAAGTTTTGCGCAAATAGCAAGCAGAGCTATAGCGGTCATTTCAGCGATTCCGATGTTTGCATAGTGAAGCGAGCAATGCGGCTGTCATCACTGACCACTAGGCGGGTAACCTTTATGCCTATCATGTCGAGTGACAATTCCAGTTCTCCGGGAATGTAGGTTGCGCTTTCCGAATTTTTCCCACACAAGCTCCCTGTTTTGCCCAGCTAACCCCCTGGGTCCGATTTGGCCGTCTGATGAACTCCCACGGGTTATCACCTCCTCGCTCTGGCTGGATTGATGCGATTTTTCATGCTGACGATTTGGACTTCGTGTTTTGTCTGAGAAATTCGTGATGTCTACTTGAGCGCTGGCCATGGGCCGCTTGCTTGCCGATAAGTTAAACTTCGTCGATTGGTGGAAGCCATTGATATGGTCACTTTCACCTCTTTGGATGGCTATTCCCATCTGGTTCGTGACACCGAGACTATCACCCATTCCAACAGCTGAAGTCGCACACCACTTTGATTTATGTGCAGAACATCTTGCTAATGACAGCTTATCGACTTCAGATATAGCTACGATATTTTTGCTTATTTGAGAAAGATCCACAAAAATCCGGACTTCTTATCGTGGAAGAAGCGTTTTCAAAATTCTGTCTTCATCTTTCTAAAAACAACACTGGCCAAGGAAACGCACTACATTAAAATTGGAAAAACGTCCGGTCGTATGAAAGATTTACGATCTTCGAATTTGTCAACAGTGAAAATGTGGAGACAAGACCGGGTGGAAATTTAGCAAAAACAGAAGTGAATTGGGTTGTGAAATCCGCACCAGTGAAGGCGTGCCGTTCAGAATGGAGCGGTTATTGATCCGGCACCCAGAAGCAGAATGTTTTATGACCAAAAAATACCAGTCTCGGAATATTTTAGTAGCAAATGAGCGTGAAAAACGCCGTTTCACGCACGTCTGTAAAACGGGGCCACATACCGTTAGGAAATTTAGTACCACCGTTTGACCATGCAAATAAATCTGCTCTACTTGAAAGATTCCCATTTAAACGTTCCTCAAAAATACGGTAATTATTTATCTTATACGTTAGAAAAGACTCTTTATAAGATTAAAACGAATATTTTATCTTTTATCATTAATGAAATAACAATATGCATCGCTTTTCAGGAAGGGGGCCGCGGCCAGCAAAGGGCTGACAAGTGGGGAAGTTGACCAGTGGTGGAAGGGTCCTACGACTGTCAGTGAAAACAGAGCGAAACGTCGGTGCGGTATTGTTTACTCAGACTACTAGATATTCCAGCACCATTCGGAATGGGTGAGCAGATGACGCATTTGATTATAATCAATTCGACAGCACTAGGCAAAAACAATTAGCATATCCATGTTAGGAGCCCGATAATCGAAGGACCTAACATTCACATTGTGGTGAATGCTACAGGATTCTGCTGCCGTTTGGGAATCGTCCCATGCTTCGGCAAAATTCAAAACTACGGCAAATGGGTTTGGAACTGGAACATCACCCGCGGTATTTTCAAGTCTCATTCCAATCGTTATGAGCCAAGACACGTTTGGCAAGCGGGCACTTATACATCAGTGCAATCTGGTGCACTCCGACGGTCAGCGCTTTAGCCAATAATCTATTAATAATTGATATTTGCACAACCGAATAAGGATTATCCGCGGTCGTTTCAATTACTCGGAAGATCTAGTGAAGACCTGTTTGACTATATGGATTGCTCCTACGATACACCAACTGTTCATTTTGCGTACAGATGTCGTGGTCACTGGTACCCACGGATTGGTGTTTCTACCTTCCAAAAGAAAGGTCATGCGATTTAGCCTCGGACAGCAGTAGTTAATTTTTCCATGCTAATTTATACTAGTAAGTTTCCAAGTATTCACGGGTCTCTGGCTGTTCAAACCATGCGAAAAATATGTTGTTCCTAGCTTTTCATTCTGGAAGTTTGACTCACTCTTGGTCGATGGCTTGCACCTGTCGTCTGCACGGAAATCATGTCAAGCCCGTCATCCTTTCAGAAAGACAGAACAGAGTGAATCCAAGTGACTAATTTGGATCATGACAAAGAATAGGAACTCATCAACGACGAAGATCAATCCAGGTGTGATGGCATTGGTTTTCGCCCGACGAGGAACTGAACTGACGTCAACGAGATTATAAAAGGGGAAACTTTGTTGGAAACCTGGGTTACAAATGAACGCACTGAGTTCATACAATACTGATATGATAATGTGCCTATTTCAGTTTTAATTGGATGCCAAACTGTTTAGTTTATTCTTCCCTTACTAGAAACAAATGGCCATAGTCAATCTGGATTTGTTTTACACGAGTGACTGTTTCTTTTTTGCTAAACCACAATGTGATCCCGGTAATCGGGGTTGTCAAACTTTTTACAGTCTCATATCCCGATTATATACCTTACGTGTGCAAACTCTAATGCGCCAAGTGACTGGATTTATTGAGACACGAAGGTGACCGTGCAGACAAAAACGGTGCTACACACCCCGTGATCCGATGAATTGGGAATTTTATTCATTCTTTCATTGTGAATCTGAGATGCTTTTTCGTCCATTTAATAACAGGACTGACAGAAGGCGAAAAGACACACCAGCGGACAAACACCAACACGGAATGCGATGCATGACCGGCTAACATTAGTGAGTGGTTTGACTAAGCGATTGCTGCCAGCACCCAAATCGCCTGCTCGCCATTTCGTGCACGGGGAAAGCTGATCTCGATATGTGTACATTTTTCAATGGGTTTCTTTTGTCCACCTGCATCCACTTCAACCTGAATGCCAAACTGAAGTGAATGCAACGTTGCAAGCGAGACAGACACTATTCCCTCGGGCTAAATGAAAAAAAAATAGCCATGATTTTTATAAATAAAATCTAACTAAGTAACGACCTAACGTCGGCTGGTGAATTTCAGTAAACAATGAACAATTCTCGTGAATGATATGGTCTTTTTTGTACAAATCTGCATCACTTTATGCGCAATTCGCAAACGTTAATCGATGGGAACTTTCCGTTTTGAAAACAACCATTCCATAATCCGTTCAAATTCTAATTGAATTACCAACGAATGTAACTCAATTTTTGTTGGCAAATACAAGATCGGTGTCGTTCGCGAAAGCGTTTAGACGAGAAAGGGAAATGGAAAACTCGAACCATCCACCAGTCATGTTTTCAAAACTTGGGCTTGTGATTTTACAGTTCCTGAGGCCAGATCCTGCTAGTCCTGATAAACTGGTGGCTCTTGCCTGTCCAACAGGCCTTTTGCGAAATTTCCGGTACAAAAGCGGAAGTAAAAAGAAAAATAATGAGGCAGATAAAATAGTAGACAAATCGATTCAGGATGTATGTTTGCCAGTCTAATTTGCAGGCGAAGCATCCATTGCTTTCACGCTTAACAACTCCAGAAACAAGACAAAAGTTAACGGCTTTAAAAAGCTCCCCTTTTACCAGCGTTTGTTTGAAAGCGGCAGTATCACAGATGTTGGAACGAATCCAGTTATTTCGGTATCTTCGTTATACCGATGGAGTACAAAAGTTAACATTCAGAAGATACTGTTCCTATACCCTTCGTACATATTAAACGTCATGTGACTAAAAAAACCCGAAATGACAATGACTAGAGAATGAAGCATGCAACATGTAGTGAGATTGAATTGCCGAAAACTGAAGCTTATTCTAAGCACGTAAGTGATGTCTATAATAGAAAGATCAGACCAAGTGCGGGAGAGATACTCTGAATGAAATCGTGCGAGCCATTCAACGAACTTTGTGAAATTTTCTGACTCCCGATCAAGGTTATCACAGTTCAGATAGACAGAGCTCTTTTGCCAAGGTTGTACACTTGCGTAACATGTTTCACTCTTCACGACTAAAAACTCTGCATCTGATCATATTCGGCTGTTAGAAAATGCAGAAAACTGATTGTATGCTTCGTGTTTTATCATCGATGTATATGTCACAAGCAAATTAAGTTGAATAATAGAATAGTTTAATCGATCTGTCGATTAACTTTCCAATCTTTACTCGCATCACTAGTTGGACAAGAGCGTAATCAAAAATGACCAGAAAAACTTTCGATACTTATTTCTTATAATTAACCGGTTGATGACACTTTAGCCGGTAAACGTGGCTCCAAAAAATCTGACTAAAGTGGTTTCAAATAAAAAAATCCTACTGAAATAGTAGTGCAATCTAGGACAGCCTCGACTTTGTTGCCAAAACAGGATTTGGAGATTTTACGTTCAAATAAGTTGAAATGAATTGAACAGATCGATGAAAGCCTGGTCGAACCGTGCTTTTTCCCATGCCCGTTCCAATGATCCGCGCAATAGAATCCAGATATCAGCGGCTTTTGAACATTTTCCATCACATCCCGTTTATCGAGAGTGATGAAACGTGAAACTGCCTAAGTTAGAAAAATATATCTCCACATTAGTAAAAAAAAGAGGGACCAAATTGGTAATCATGTTTAAGCACTAGCAGATGTGAGTTTCCGACGATCGAACTGAGCAAAATTTCGACTACTTCTTTGCATATTGTCCAACATGCACCATACCTACAGATTTCATGATAATATCTGTAGCCTCTCGCTTATCAGCATTCCGGTAAAGGGCAATCAATTCGGTTCAGTTTGACAAACTACTAAATTTGCTCCAAAGTAGTCTGGTTTTGGTTACTTTCCCGGGGCATCACATGATGATGAAACAAAAAATTCTAACGTAACAGGTTAGATCTGAGGATAAGCGAGAACAAATGAAATGCGTCATCGCTGCCAACTGCGGCACTTGGCCGTATCATCTAAAATATCCAAAAATCGCATTGGAGCATCGCGTAAACCTCAGGTTGCTGATTTTGTTCAACTAAGCAGGGATAGCATCCTGGTTATGGCTTTTAAACCCTTTCGCCACGTTGTGGATGAAACCAACTAAACTAGTCCTCCAGCTATTACCTTCCTTGGATAGCAGAATATACCTAGAGAGTCCGTCGGAAAGCACTGTGAATCTAAATTGCAATCGCCTTAGGCTCTTAAATTACTCTACCTTTTCTGACTACTAATTAGTGGCGAAAAACCGTACGTCTCATGCTTGACTTAATAAGATAATTCTCCTACCAAACTCGAACGATATCAAGGTGATATTGGTGTTCAAACACGCATATTCTGTCCACCACATCCCTGTTTCGGAAACGTTTGGCTAGGCCGATCTCACTGATGCAATTTAAATTCGACTTTTAATCAATAATCGGATATTTCAGGGACCCCAACCAAAATTACTTCAGCCTAATAGAAAATGAACTTGCATTGGGAACATTTGTTAGATACTAATACAACCGAGCTCCAAAGGAAGTTTGACAATAATCAGCTTGCTAAAGAAAAATGACGCAAGTTGCAGATCGCAGAAGTATTTCACTCAGTATTGTAAATGTATGCAAGCTGGAGATGGTTCAGATATTTTAAATATATATGCAAATGGTTTGTGCACAATAAGTTGTTTCTGAATAGGCCACTGAAGAGGTAATTGGCCGTTTTCCTAAAACGCACACCGTTATTGCACAAGTTTCCGATTAAGGGTTAAGCTCGACCGGCATGTTGACTATTCCAACTGAGCAAACGAATATGCCGAAAAAGAAGTGTCGCAGTTTTGATTTTGTCATCATAACAAATCTGACCAGATTAGAAACCGCCAAAATTTTCTATTATTTTCAAGCCTTCACAGATATGAATCAAACTAACCCGCTGGTGGTGATGCCGAATGAAAATCGGTGAAATTAATGAGAACCTTATCATCATAAGCAACAAGTTATATGCTGTTTCCCTTAGATTCTCAGAATTATGTCGAAATTAGACAGACGGTGTTCGGAACTTGGATGTTTGAATGGCGGACCTTTGACAAGGGCAGAATTGATCCAACTGTGATAAGACCTCGACCTCAAAGAAATTCGAACGCACGTCTTCTGTACCGAATGCGCTTCAGCAACTGAGTTACCAGGCCAAGCGAAACGGTGTTGGGATAATTTATTTAAAGAATTTGATCAGAACTTTGATTAGCTTTCACAAGACCTGTCAGGCTTAAGTTAGCCCTGTGGGTAGCAGACCAGCGTACAGAAAACCAGTGCAAGTCACAGTGTGTATTTGAGAAAGTGTGCGTGCAAGCTGGATGACGTTTCGTGTCTAGGCGAAGTACGTTTGAACAAGTCAGTCGGACAAAGCTTTGGAATAGCTTTCGCGTAACAAGGAACAGCGTTGACATAACTCCGAAGTAGTTTGAGAAATGGCATACGAAATCAATTTTCTCGTAAAAGAGATGCCACAAGCGGGTGATTGTTTATCAGCTTTGATCAACGATATATCCATAAAAAGGGATAAATAAATCGTCAAATTCTCATTGTTCCCAGTTTGGAATTCGATGAATGCACAAGTTCGAAAGTACTACATTCAGTCGCCCCGTTTAGGAACCGTACCGTAGTAAAAATCGTCAATGCATCTACTACCAGGTAAATGGTATGGTGAAAAAATTGTCTGGGCGATGAGTTTCACGAGTCCTTTGTTCTAGATCACACAAAGAAGTCACATGCAGCTTGTGCCAAGTTGTGTGAACTGAACACTACGCCCTATTTTGGACTACTATTTTTATCTTTCTTTGGACTTTATCAGTTTGCGACTAGTCAAACCACAGTCGTGATTAGTTATAAAACATCAAACAAGCACCAGGTGAAGTTTTGTCGACCAAATCAATCTGACTGTTTCAGTTGAGCAAGTCATACCGTGGCAACTGATGTTCCGCCAGTGAATATGTTCCTAGTTTTGAAAATATGGAAGAACATCCGGAGTATCTAACTGTTTAATTATAGTGTTCTCTTGCCTAGAACTGATAGCTTATTCCGGTCTCAGTCTTCATCGGCCGTATCACTACTGCAACATTTCCGAGGAAATGGTCAATTTATTATTTATTTTATATACCCAGAAGATGGTACTTTCTTCCTCACCAATCCATACGGTAAAGGGCTTTGGAAATATGATTGCGTTCGTTGTAATGGTGTTCAATACGACCGGCTGAACCTTATTGCTCGCTACAATATTGAAGTACGACACTTTCTGTTTACCCGAAACACTATAACTCCACCTTTTGGTGTTCGGGCCGATGCTGATAGAGTGCAATATACTTGCTACTTCTTTGGTAGTCATGCGCATTCTTAATGATTGATGAATAGTGAATCCTGCCCCGGTCAAACTTTGAGGTACCTAATATTAGCGTATCTGCAAACGCCTACACGTTTTGTATGTTTGTTGTTCAATTGTACTGGCATTTCAATCTCTGTTATGACTTCGGCCGTATCCTGAAGAGTATTTTCAAGTCCCGTTTCTTTACGTCAAAAAAAAAACAAACTGTATCCAGTCAGTCATGTGAAGAATAACATTAATAATTCACGGTTTGGCAGACTTCGTTGTTGAATTCCGACATCTTGACGTGACGGAACACCTGACTGTAATTCGATCGGTACATGATCATTTTCCTACATTGTTCCTAGCCTGTGCACAGGATTTAACACACCGATACATTTCACCACTCGGACCCCCATGTTAAAAACCCTATCGGACAGGCGTTAGTAGGACTTGTTACTGATGTCATTGTGTGTGCGTATGTGTGTGCTAGGTAGAAATCGAAGAACTATCGGCTTTGTCTGCACCATGCTGCCGGGTCTGTCCGTTTTATGATCTCAGACTAGGATCCAATAGACAATATATTGAGCCACCCACTGACGACTCTTCACTACGATTTGTGACGGTAGTTCGTGCCAAGCTCAGATTCGAATTCAGTGATGAAATATAATCACTTCTGCTGGTATTCCCAGCTGGCGAGTAAATACGCGTGAATGAGGACCACTATGGACAGTAGATGGCCTGTCAACTCAAGGTCACTGATGAACCGCTGAACGGGGAAGTGACAAGGGAATGAACAAATTGCGACCGGAAATATTCAAACCTGAAAATCGCAGTGCTGATGATCTGCACCTCACCGATCATGAGTACTGATAAGAGTCGACATTTAGTCGATATGCCTTGTGTAAAATGCTCACGGCTGGACTTCTTATTTAAGCCAAACATTCTGTGAATGACAAAAACTGACAAATGTGGAACAAGCTTGTAACCCTTCCAGTTTCTCCACACATCTTAACATTACTTGCGAGTATTATGATGGAT
Organism: Fasciolopsis buskii; assembly: GCA_008360955.1. Taxonomy (NCBI): domain Eukaryota; kingdom Metazoa; phylum Platyhelminthes; class Trematoda; order Plagiorchiida; family Fasciolidae; genus Fasciolopsis; species Fasciolopsis buskii. The sequence continues at coordinate 199,884 of LUCM01006656.1, forward strand.
GGAATTTATTATGCCTGGCTGACTCCCATTTGGATTGTGACTTTCACACAGACTTCTGGCTATTCGGCCAAATTTACACTATGGAAGTACAGCGGTTGCGGGTTCCCTCTTATTCAACCCAATGAAAGGTGAGCTTACCAAAAACGTTGGGCAAGGGGCTTCTCAAAAACAAGTGAAATCGCACTAAGCAAATTACAAACCACGATCAAGCCGAATTTTTTCGGAACAGTGAGAAAAACCATCGGCATACCCTAAAAAACCCGAATGTTTTCCGCTAATTAATTCAGTAACTGTGAATCCTAATGGTTGTTCCACTCCCTTCATCGTGGATGTATTTTTCTCAAAAAAATCGATTTTTTTTCTTTTCAATCTGCCCAATGTTTACAAAATTAACTTTGTTTCCCGCGGATCAAGTGACAAAAGCCAGCTCACAAGCAATGCTAAGAATTTCGATAAGGTGCGATTATCACGGATAATAAATCAGTTAGATTTGCAGTCGATCAGACGTAGATGACCGGGCGTGAACTCGATTTCAGCTTGTTCGCTGACCAATTCTGACCTCGAAAGGGGCATGAAAACGTTCGCAAACTGAATTAAGATTTGGAAATACTAGTTGGCGTTTATCCCAGTTTCTTCCGTATTCAGGCAAAACACTGGAAGAGAAAATCGAGGGTGGGTCGGCAGACTATTTCGTACCTGACTACGGTATCATCTACTTTAATTAATAAGGCAGTCTGACTATTGTCAGCCTTTTAGCGCACACGATTTTACACGTATGTAGTGACCATTTGGACTGAAGGCGTTTCTGCCAGGTTGGACGACATCAGGCGTTTTTGTAACAAAACAGATGCTTGGCAACCTCGAGTTCAAGAGCATCTTTATGGTTGGAGATTGCTTTCATTAGGAACAGTGAATTATTGGTAGTATCATAGATGGAACGTGAAACACCAAAGGCTTGTTGTTTTCTCTTGAAATTGGGTCTCATTAGGTTTGACTTTGTTTTGATACTCTCTGTCTGGGGCGAATGTTGTCCTCTAGCCCACCTGTAAGACAAGTATTGTTTATACTAGGGAAGGTTGATTGTTTTTGTCGTCTGACGCTCCGTAACGAACGCACAACCGATATACCTTCTTTGAAAACCTGAAAAATGAGCGGTTGCTTTTGCCTACTGAAGTTGTTTTCGGTAGTATAAACAGCCAAAGCAAATATTTGACACTGATTCCAATGACAATCATTCATGAGTGTCTCCCGGCTATCGTGTTTTATGAGTCCTAATTCCGGAAGGATGGGGATAGTAAAACTGCCACAAATTAAGTCATCCACCAAAAACTTAAAATTCAACAATAAAATAGTTCACAATGTGACACCACCGTCTCGGTGAATGAATCTTAACTGAAGTCGCCGGCTGAGACAGTCGTGTTAAACTTAAGTGATTCAGTAAATACTGCCAAGTTGCAATCTAGTAGGCAAGTAGTATGAGCGGATTGCGGTCCTCCGATGACAACTGACTGTTACCAAAGCCCAGCGAATTCTGTGGGTTACGAACCCCATACACCGAACCGGCTTTTGAAACCTCTCTATTCCCCTCGAAAGCAACGAGAACTTTAGAATCACTTAAAGCTAACGGATTTCAGTGTTGGGAGCATGTGGTTCGCCGACAAGAACCATCTATTTTATTCTGTCAGAAACCTCAGCTCAGTCTTGTTGATTAGGGCATCAATGCTTAATAAGCCAAACAACAATGGAGGCTAAAATTCACTTCAGATTTGGCTCCAAGATGGCCGGTAGAACGAGGAGCCAAACTAGTTGGATCTTCGTAAATTATGGCCTCGAAAACATCGCCGTACGCTTGAAGAACAATTTGTTTCGGCCAGGTAACAAAACAAAGTTGAACGTCTTTGACAAAGCAATAAAAACCAAATAACTTTTTGACTCGGAATTTGCCGTGCCTGTGATTATTTTGTCTAAAACACCATGCGAGGAGAAGAAAATGCGAGTGATTACCCAACCCAATTTCTTGTAATTTATGCTTGAAAAGATAATGAAGTCGCTGAAGAATCGGTTTCGATTGCCCAGCGGCATGGAAAATGCAAACAAAACTTGAAGAATCACGTGGGAAGAAATGAAACGGGTATCTCGTGATTCTAAATATCAGTTTACCGTTTACAGTCTAAGTGAATTTTCAAGTTTGAGCGTTCGATGTCATCAACGTTTGACCTTATCAAGGTTTGAATTCATGCACTTCCGCTTCTGCCATTAATCCTGGCATATGGTAGGAAAGTACAAATGCTTGTTACCATGACATCCTTGTACACAACTGGGACCTCACCTGCAAATGACATTTAGACACCAGCGATCCGAACTGAATTTTGGTGAAACCAGTGTGTTCTCATTAACCAGAAAACCACGTGACACGGACTCACGCTTGAACACGTGATTCTGTTATTTGGTCATCTTGTCACTTTCTCACTGATACTCCTATAGGAAGTCAAATTTTCTATTTCATCTAGCATTCGGGCTACTGAACGAGTCGTTGTCCGTTGAACGTGAAATGATATACGCAATTGTTAGATGGCCTGTGTTCTTGATGGCATAATACCCGAACGTTTGCAGTCATCGGATTCACTGATGCGCGAATAAGCCTACTAAGTTGATAAGAAAATAATCTGCCACACTCAAACGAAGTTCATAATCATCCTAAAGAAAATAATTCTTACCAACCACGTCAGTTAGGTGCATATCCTGCATGCATAGGCGCATAAACTCGCATATGTAAGCACGCTTAACTGGATATTTGATCCGGTTTATTATAACCTCCCATATATATATGCATATATATATATATACTACGCAAGCCTCCACAGATTATCTTATTCAAATTTAATAATTTCGGCGATTCCATCCAAAAATCGGATCTAAGACAATTAGTGCCATAGTCTGGAAGTTATTCAACAGCTTCAACGACCTATCGATTAGCGCACTGGCTGGATTACATGAGAAGGTGGTGAACTCCCACATGTAATCACAGTCCCATAAATCACAAACCGGTTATAATAGAAGTCAAGAAGTAGTCCTGTACCCACTGGGACCGTAAACCTCGTAATACTAGCTGATTCTTGTCGTTTGGAGTTTGTCCCTCACAACCACTGGGTGAATAACTGTCGGGTAATCCAACAATAGCCAATTTTGTTACCGTACAATCTTGTATTCGGATTAAAATCTGGCAACTTAAGGAGTAAAATTAATACATTCAGATTTCACTCCTAAGGACAGGATTTACTGAATCGCATCCACCCTCAGTGATTGTTTTTCCAATCTGCACTGAACCGGAAAATTCTCTCCGCTTCGTTCAGTTGACATCGAAGAGGATTCATCGATCATTTTTGAAGCAAGAACACTGTGCATAAATTAACTTTGCGGAATTAGTACACCATGACTGACATCCAAATTCTTTTGACAGGTGGAACAATTTATGATTTCTGCTTCTTTAAAATTCATTCACTAGGAGTTTGAATGCAATGGAAAAGAAATGTAGTTCCATTGAGAACTACCATGGTTGAACAATTTTGCTCTGCCTTTGTTTCACGTGTGAAAATGTTGTCTGCTAGAAGCAATTAAAGCCAAATGACAGAATTTGAGGACCGACTTAAAATACCTCGCTGTCTTAAAATGGAAACGTCGTTCGCCTGATCTCGAATTTTCTTTGTCAATCAACAAAATCAAGCCAATTTATTCGTTTTTCTTTTAAATCGTAAATTTCAACTTTTCAGCTTCCCTCCCCACTGGCATGGTCATTTTCCCGGATTGATTTTGGAATCGTAGGTATCGGAAATAAAACAGCATGTGTCTGCTTGTCCTCATGGACACATAGCAGTACACGTTTCCATATTACATGCAATCCCGAATATTCCTACCGGACTGAGCAAAAGCAGAACAAGGGAAAGATTTTTACTGGATAGTAGAATTCACGAGCCAGTCGGAATTGGTTAGTTAACCTTCGAAACGCATGGAGTGAACGGGTTTCAGCAGAGCGCAGGCGAACAGACAGACCATCGTTTATCGGACAGCCCGGCAGTGTACAACTCTAGGGAACCGATGATGTCAGAGGAAACCCGTTTTGGACCAACCAAAAGGCCAGTCTGCATGTGAGCCAGCCTGGATAAACGACGGTCAAAAAATTATCTGAAGGCAAATATGCGTTAAATATAGCATCGTGTTGGAAATTATACTAATCGTATTGTTGGTCAAATGTTTGCAGTCATACAGCTAAAGACTGACTGGTAGACACAATAGCAAAACATCTGAGACTAGGGAAAGAAAAAAACATCAGACAAACTTGTACATCCACAGAAGTGCGTCAGCCAAACTGTGAGCCATAACGAGTCCTCGATTGATCGAAATCTGGACGAGCACAAGAACAATAGATGAGCGCAGTTATGCAAGGTTGTTTGCGTAAACACGTCTGTTCATGGTCGTGTCGAGGAGCATGGAGATGGAGGTCAATCTCTGAATCTTCTGAAAAGTCTACAGCGGTCGCCACTTCCCGGCAAAAGAACCTCATATTCGACTAAATTCGTTTGTTCTTCAGGGGCTGTTTTATGGATAAAATCGTAACTACGTTTGGGTCAGTCAATCGACCTTTCAGATGATTCCTAGGGTCCGGGTATTCGCTTTAAAAGTCATTATCGGCAAGTCTAAAGTTTTACGGACCTCAAGGAAATAAAGACACATTGGATCCCAGAACGTGACCCAGTAGTAAATCAAGAGAAAACAGCACCACCATCCGTGTAGCCGTCTTCGAGCGAACGGAAATTCCGTCAAAGACTTATGTAATAGGAAACGAATGAAAGTCGATACATCACAAACTTGCTCATAACGAATCACACAAGGTACCTGTGGCCTAACCCAGAAAGTAGGCCCTCGAAGCAGCATGCATTTTCAATGGTGTTCTCATAGTGTTCAAAAATCGTCACTCGTTCATTCGGTTGATTAAGTATGTGAGAACGGAAGGACACTCGGTGAGCACTTCAACAAGGATTCTCAACGCAATGGCCTATTTCTGCTTTATGTTGTCCATTGCCGATATGCGAACAGTTTTGCGAAAGATCTCAGTGCCTTTCGTGTCAATACCTCTTTGGCTAAGTAGGAAGATCTTGAACTGAACCAGACGTGGAAACACTTTATCTTTGCAGAAGGCCTGTCAAGGAAACAAATGCTATAAGCATTGATATGGTAATATGGATTTTGGATGAAACACATGCAGCAATACAAGTCGCCGTAGAAATCGAAGAAGGCGATCCTTTTCCGCTCTGGGTCATAGAAACATGGATTCACCCACATGGTTCTTTTCGAAGAAGAATCAATGGAGGGTTGAGTAGGCGGTCAGTCCAAGTGCCTTGAGACACCAGTTACAATGGTCGATTAACCAGGCTTTGTCACACTGTACCAAACAACATCAGACAAAATAGCTGCAAAGAAGAGTAATTAATATAGTAATGGGTCCACAAATTCTCGCTTACTCAGACCGGGACATCTACATAAAAAAATAAAACGTATCCTTTATTTTGTATGAAATAATCCGGAGCGAGTCTAATGTAGTCAGGTGGAATGCTTTGGCAGGGGTTAACCTTATCTCCACAAACAATCTGTTGTCGAACCTTTGTTCCCTGAATGGTTTGTCTGGCCCATGGAATTAACTCGGACGTGGCAACCATAACCTTAATAAAGCTCAGCGATCGTTATTCCATGGTACCCACACTTCTTACTCACTGCTGGGCTATTTACAGTTTCCGACCAGTTGATCCACTGTCCATTAGTGGACCAAATGACCGATATGAAGAATGGTTCACCAGTCTGGTTTTGGTCTTACAAATACCTTTGTAATGGCTTTGAATAAGTCGCGGAAATCTTATCCACTTGTGTCTATAGTTTTGGTCATAATTTATTTACTTCGCCAAAGAAAGGATCATTTCGGGTTGGACTTTGTCGAGGACATTAGGTTAGCCTGATTGTAAAAATAGAAGCAGAGTTAAGCTGGTAGAAAATCAGCTTTTACGAGAATGGGCGTTATCCGGAGAACGAATCAGTCGGATAAGGGTAGCCAAAAAGCAGCCTATATTGAGTAAAGCCTTTTCTCTGTTCCGAGATCTGTTCTTCAGCAACCCGATCGCATCTTTAGGTCGCTATTGCCTGTCTCCGAGGTCAAATGAAGAAGATCAAAGTCAACCGGCACATGGAGCTTTCGTCATTTATCAAGCAAAATCATCACACATTTATAGGTTGCTGTGCTTGCATTATTGCCCCTAGGCTACTGCTACTGGTTATCTGGATCGCGCTTTGATTGGGCCATCGGTTTTGATGTATTGCATGCTACTTAGCGTTTTTCGTCGAATCCCCACCGTCCATCCCGAGTGGTTGACCCAGCTCAAAATATGGCTTTCTTACTTTGTGTATTCGCACTCATGACTTCTGATCACGCCACCATGTCGGTTGGCTATTGGTAGCCGATGGGCTAACACAGTCTCTATGTGGTCTCGCTTTCTGCATTTGCTAGCTGTCTGGCAAGATGGAGTTACATCCGCACCTGTGTATTGGTCGTAATTTGTCTGGGACGGTCCAGCGTCGCGCAGTCTCCGATAACCATTGAAACAGCTCTATTAGGCTCAGGCACAATATCATCGTCAATGCCATTCGCTCACAGCCTAGATGCCCGAGGAGTTCTTCATTTGTGCGGCTGACGAAATAGTTAGGACCTATTGTGGACTCCTAAAGGACGAATTTGTGTCGCAGACAAATCAGTCGGCAAAAATGTGACTATTATGTCTTGCTGAATGTGGTTCCAGTTAAATGCTCTGACAACTCACTGGGAGCCACATAATACGGAACATGAAAAATTTACTGGGATTTTTCGTACGTGAAAATGGATACCGCAAAACCGAAGCAAGCCAACAATATTCCGCCTCCAGACCAGCTGGTCTTTACACTGAACTATCCATGTTATTGCTTTCAAAAGCGTATTACGCAAATGTACCTGCTCGGCTCCGACTCGCAGCATCGACTTTTGTAGAAGAGAACTAGTTAGACTGCCCGTCCTAGATCAGAATTACAGAGTACCGACTCCGATTACTAGGGGACTGTAGGTCACTTTTAGCAGGTCCTTTCAGTGGTGAGCAGACAGTAATAAATCGGCACAGATGGTGTAAACAAATAAGGTGGTTTAGCAAGGTATCAGGTGGGTTAATTATTGCAAAAACTAATTTTTGCAGGACACCATGGGTTTTTACGCTCACCGGCTTGTGTATGTTCCCGTGCACACATCGATCATCGATCCACGTTGAGGGTGGGTTTGTTTCTGTTTGGGCGACAGGCAGTGGATGCAGAATAGTCGTGAAAATAGCACCATTTACTGGTGGTAGCGTTACTAGCAGCATCGCGATAATTACTTTCGTAACCAGCAAACGGCCTCATAGGTTTCGTGCTAAGAGCAGGAGTCCTCTTTGAGTAAGCCGATTAGAGGATGATAGATGAACCAGTGAGAATGCACCGGAATAAAAAACAAGTGTGTTGTAACAGAGAATTCTTGATTTTTTAACTGTTCTACGACAAATAAGACTTTACCAGATTCAGCGTGGCTAATCTAGGACACAGAAACAATTAGAAATCAATCACCAGGAGAATTTGTATTCAAATATAAAGTTGAGGAAGGCTGTTACGAACGGTTTGCCTATTTGGGTAGAACGAATGTCTAGGGTGCTTGCCAACCCAAATGCGTACATTGGTTAGGGTTTAAAAATGGGAGACGACGTTAGCTTTGTTTGTTTCATGAGCTGCAGATATTTTGTCCTACAACAGTGCTACCTGAATGAACATTCTCAACGTGCTTTCACTCACCTTTGTCGGCGAACGCAGGTAGTTTAATATTTGAATTCACTGGGCAAATTCGGGAGAAAAGGAAAGGTTCTATCCAAGGGATTATATCGTCACTAGGGTTAGTTAGCATTAGATCAGTGCAACCAATTCTAGTTTAGCTTAATCGGTCAGTTCCGTCGGTGCAACCAAAGAAATGTTCTCGGTGAAGGAAAATTCACAGAGATCTAGCGAAAAATCAACGGAAAATGGGGATACCTTTCAGGATACCACCTTGGAAACCCCGGACATTTTGAGGCTTTTCTGTCCCGATGTTTTTAACAGTCGTTTTACGAGAACAAGCTAAATCGATTAGCAAAACTGAACTACTATCACTATTAACAAGTCTAAAAATCGGGTTATTTATCAAAAATGCTTTGCAGCATATTGCGTTCTCCAAGGAAAAACATTAATGTCCCCCATTGGGAATAGCTAAAACGTCTCGTCGAATCACCTACAGTTGTGAATAACGTTCTACCTAGACAAGTTAACAGACGGACTCAAATCTGTCGACTAACTAACCAATGTAACTGATGGAGATTCATGCGAGAAGCATGCTTTCAATAAGTGAAATGGAAGGCGCGGTGCGAATTGCCGATCAACATCGACAGTCTTTCACGAAGCGACCCTTCTCGAGTTAACTGCATTCAAATGGTAAATTAGCCACGTTCCAGGGAATTCTCATCAAACGTAAAGTGAGGCCAAAATGGACCAATTATGATCCTTTTTCGATTTATTTTATTCACAACAAACTGTCAGGAGAGTAGCATGAATTACTTTGAGTGCTCTTTGATCAGTTTCAGTCTGCCATCTGGAGAACTGATTGATGAGCAGGGGGAGTGGACTTCTTAATAACACCTGCAGTCACAACTGTGAACTGATAGTAACCTAATGAAACAAGGAAGTTTCATCGAGACCATCTTTTTGACTGAAAACGAACAAACACTGAAAACGTGACACACCTTTCCGCGGTTGATATCACCCATGGTCGGGTTTGTTATTCAACGTTCGCCATACGTGTTGTTCGTTCTGTTCCAGGCAGATCATTGTTGAATCCCCCAAAAAAACAATTTTGAACCGCTTCTTTTGCATTGGTGTAAAAGCAGCTTCCTCTACCGCGTTTACGTGAATACACTTTGTTTTCGGACTAGAAGAGACTGTGACCATTTGGAGTAGATGAGATCGGGAAGCGATTGAATGTTTGGGGGGGACATTATCCGAAAAAATATGCAAACAAAACCCACCAATTTGACGAAGTTACCCCCACCAGCAACAACATGGTAGACTTGAGCGTCTTCTGAAAGATGTTTCTTTTCACCACGTCTTCGACTTGCTTTTAATTCATTGCTAGTTTCTGTAGTGACTTCTGTTTATTGTCCAGTCGAATTCAGTTTCCGTTTTCTTTGACCATTTGCCTAGCAGTAATGTTCTTTGGTTTTCGATACTCGGAAAAACAAAAGAAAACAATAACTGCTTGAAAACAAACTGCAAAGCAAAAGATCTGCATGGAAGAGAAGTGGTTTCGAATAGACGAACCCGAGTGGTTGGGGAATTCAGTCTTATCGTCATCTATCAACTCCAGCCATCAGTTGGAGAATCTCATGGGCTCAAAATCGGAAAAATAAATAGACGCAAACGAATCGACAAGTTAATTACAGATTTGTAGGCCTTCTCGCCATCTTATAGTCTGAACTCCTTGACTCATCATCCAACCACCTGCCTCGGAGGACAGCACATGACGATGGTTTTTGTGGGCACGCGAACACACCTCGGTAACTATTTTCGTTGGCCTTGATTCAGTGCCCATTCTTTCACTTGACCCTTATGGTTAGTTAAAGTATGCCTAACCGGCGAACCACTTTTTGTAGGTACCGCGACGACAACCGTGTTCAAAAGCTGAAATTCCCCCTTATGCAGCTCGGACTTAACTTCTTCTGGATGCCCAATGCCGTTTAAGATCACGATTGCAATTAAAGGGCTTGAAGTGAGACAATCGTTTACGTGAGGCGACATAAGGCCAGCGGCACATCCGTAACGAAGACGGCAAGAAGACAACGGGGGAGATGACAGTCAAACAGATTGCCAACATGGACAAACATTCGATCTTCCATAAAGTGCGATTAATCACGGTTGTTCCTTTCCATCTCTCACCCAATACTGTCCGGCAATGGCATACATACTTGCTTGTGGCCTGGAAGTGGGTGGGACATTGTAAGGATTACACAGCTTGGCTCTTATACTGTGCCGTTAACAGTCCCAACGTGGATACTTTTACCAGCTCACTAAGATGTGATTAAGCTAGGGGACTTATTTTTTGCTATTATACGCTTGAAAAAAATAATTAATTACAGTTGAAGAACAAAAAGCTCTCACTAGAATCGCATTTGAATTGTTAGGAGCGTGAAAGGATGGTAAGTCCATTTAAGAATTACATGGTGATTCGTTAGAGGGTTTTCGTCGGTCAGGCAAGGCTAAATTCCAAAATCACCATGCGATTGTTACATTGACTTATCATCCATTTACGCTCTCAGCGATTCAGTTAAGATTCCAGTGAGAATCGAAGAAAGAAGCGCACCAGTAAAAGGATGGTTGGACAGGAGAGTACCGGACACGCATTCCTGAAGAGCGGCAGTAACCGTTAAACCGGTCGTGTTTCCGGGGAAATTTCGTTCATTCATCCACTTGCGAAATATACTACTGAGAAGGAAAACAACAAATTCGCTTGAAAATGATAATGACCGAAATATAGGTTGTTACTATCGCAGCCCCAGTTGTGCAGCGCATGTCTGCCCGGGTACTTGACATTAAAAATAATTGTACTTTCTGAAGATTAAACATTCTAACGGTTCAGAAGAGGAATTGAGACTCTTGTTTGTTGGAATGCGGGTGATCTTTGTGCAGTAAAATTCAACGACAGGACACTACAGGGACAACACATACGAGCTGCCAGAACTTAGAAATGACGAGAGCGCATGTTATATGGCCTGTGGTTAAAGTCATCCGTGCATCGGATATGTACGGCATTCCGACAAATTAGTGCTCGGTACTCACTGTTGTACATGTTATTTCACATCACGTGAATATTCCGCTGAGCAAGGCTGACTTCTTTGACCAGACAGCCTTTGGGCGATACAATATTCCGGCTTTTACGGATTTCGGGATGTTTCAAGTGTGCCAAGGCCCAAACGTGTAGCGGAGCGCTGAGCAAGGGCCTTGCAACATAAACGTAAATGATTCCTAAATAATACAGTTTAATTAATTCATTTCTGTCAAGAAGGGTTTATGGTACGAATTGCTGCTTTTCGAGACAAACTATTATCTGAACATGTGTGGTACGATTTCAGACAAAGGCCACTTTGAAGGTTGCACATTTGAGCGTTCTCTCAATTACAACGTACAAGAAATAGTAAAGTTAGTCACAGTGATGTTGGTTGTCCAGAGGTGTACATGTAACACGCAATCTTGATGCAGGCACATCATGCCGAAAGAAACAAAATTCCCTTATTTTTGAGGGTAAATCGTGAATTTAGTGTTTGAAAAAAACTCCGCAGACAGGCTAGCGACAAAGTTGAGATGATCGTTAGAAAGTCGTTCGAATAGTAGAAAGGTGACTTTAAATCGCCTCATGAAAGAACGATGCAAACATAAAGATTCATTCTCACAAAGTGAACAAGACGACATGATGACCGGAATGAAATAATTCTTCAGGATGCGGATTAGATATTCCGTCACTTGGCCAACAGTGCTCACGGGATCAAAGTAATGACTGTTTTAGATTTTGATATCCACTCAAACACCATAGTGGTCTTTAAGAAAAATGCATCGGACGTTGCGTCAGTCAGAAAGAAAAAAGGATGAAATAAAGAAAAACTGTGAATTTCAGTTATATTTAGATCATTTGAAGGAACCAAAGTTGCTGGTACGTGATCACCAGAAAGTTCCCGTTCAAGCAGATGTTCAAACTGAGCTCTCGTCGTTAGTTATTCCGTGAAACGGGAAAGCCCTTTTCCTGAACTGGGCTGTGTCAGGATGATTGCTAAGTTTAACGTCCGACCTGGATTACTCTGTTGCGAGCAAAAGTCCAGTCACTTTCGGGGATTTTCTCCAAAGTCGAGACATTTGAAGACTTTGTTGACAGAATGTCGATGTCATTCAAGTAGCTATTTGTATGCGGTCGCTTCGATCGGGGATTCTCGTTAGTGCTTTCCTGATGGAATAGTCATACAGGTTGCAAACGGAAATCATACGGGAAATACGTTAACCAATGTTCTTTGTTACATAGGTTGTCAGTTTGTAATCAACCAACAATAGCTGGATTGTGGTTGTAAGGGAACAAAATGGGAAGAACCGAGGTGAACTGATTTAGCCAGCAAGTTATGTGACTCAGTCAGAAGGACCAAACACAGATAATTTATCACAAGTGCGAAATCAACCTAATAAAGGCCGTTTTAAAATTGGTGCTTCCAAATATCACCAATGCGAACGTTTTGTTGCACGAATCCGTCAAAGAAGGCCATCAACTGGACCAACATCGAGGGACGCAATGACACTTCCGTTATCCGAATCGGTTTTCGGCTTTCTTATTTAACAGGCTACCTAGTAAAACTTGCCCTCCGATACGTCCAAGCATAATATAGAACAAGAATTTGATATCTTAAACCATACAGGAAATAGAAACAACCACTCTTTGTGCAGCCGATTGGAAGAGTTCGCATTCTGATGAAAAATAATCGAATTCGTGGATCCCTACGAATGACTTGTTTGATATCGAAAAATCGAATTCTTTCTAATAGTTGGAAAAACATCTTGAAAGCAAGACTGAATTTTCTAGGAACTTATCCGGTTAACTAAAAGATCCCGTCAAACATTTGTTTCCCAGGCACCCAGGTCTTGTTATACTCCATAGAAATTGTCAATTTAAAAATTTATTTGGATAGGATGACAATTGAAACATGTTCCCGCCTTTACAAGGGCCAATGAGATCTCTGCTACGAAATTGCCAACTGCGCTTACCTCATCCAAGCAACTGTTTAGAATTAATATTTCGGCACTTCCTGGGTGACTCATGCTGTGCGACTAACATGGTTGACCAAAATAATCATCGAGGTATTTCAAAATGGTATGATACATCTATAAACTTAGATGTTCTACGCCGCCAATTGTATATCCTGATATCAAAACGATCGGTAAGTTAACTCATCGGCGTATCTTGGACAGTTTGATAGTCATTTGTTTAGTTCACTTAGAACACCGAAATCGACAGATGAAATCGAGCTGACAAATCTCAATTTCTTTGAGCTCCGTCGAACGCGGAAGAATCTTGGACTTTCAAACACTGTTGAGAAGCAAATGTGTCGTGCTTCGTCGAAACTCATGCCATTATGGTAATTTTATTTTACACAATTTTGTAACCCCTGGGCATAGTAAACACATGGTAAACATGTTTCATTGCGAGCTATGAGTCAGCAGATCATGCGTTCGTTAGTCCATGGTCTGACCAGATGTCGAACTCGCTAAACATGCCCCTCGGATGATGTGCTGTGCCCCTTTGTCGAGGATATATGGATTTAACTTCTTATTTATGGGATTCGTCATTGTTGGTACAAGTTTAAACAAGAAATGTTCACTTGGTACATCTTTCTGCTTTTCAGAGCTTTTTGATGTGACTTTTACGCCCATTAACACGCCCCTATTCTCTTTCGTAAAATCACTGTGCCACAGTTATTGCTTCACCGTTGCGCGGCTGATGATAGCTGACTGGTAAATTTTGGTGTGATAAGCCCTCCTCCCCATAGCATGTGTTAACTAATCCAAGATAATTTCCTCAGCTAGCTGAATGGCTAAAAAACCAGAAAATTTTGAATTAAGTAGTCAGTGAGTTAACGCTCGTCATCTCCCTTTAAATTATGGATAGCCGGGGTAATCGCTCATAGGAAAACTGGAACAGCAACTTGGTGTCTTGTCGACGGAAGCAATTCAAGACATGCGTTAATTCCTCTGGGCTACTATGAACATTTTCACGTCTTCTGCTTCCTCCCCAGCGCAGATCTGGCTCTATCATATTTCTTCTAACTTCTAATAACTCCTACAACCCTATCTCACAATCCCGTTGTCATCTCGTTGCTCTGTCTTCGTTTCGTTACGCCAAAATATCACCCGTAACTCACGCTGCATTTACATGTTACATGTTGCTTAGTATCATAAGTACATAACGCGTCCACATTCCAGCATAAAGCTGAGAGCCTATCGAAAACATATGCACAATATGAGCAATTTAACTGGTAGAATTGAACATATCATCGTAAACTCGAGTGAGACTGTACTGTATGGGGCTGGTTCAAGTTGATTTTTAGTAGGGTTACCATACGTTAATCGTTTAGGTGTATCCGGGACAATGAGATGGGGATTGCTTATCCGATCAGCAAATAGCAGCCCCATTTTGCTGTCTGGGACATCCTGAATCTAGGTAACTGACTTCAGCTGGAGTACCGTCCCTTAAGCGTTTTAGATTTCTGTTTTTCAGAAGGGGTGGGAATTAAATCTAAGCAAACAGAATCAAACAATCAGAATATGGTTTCATCAAACAGGGGGACTTGGACAAACGTTTGCTACCTGAAACTGACTAGAAGTCACTAGATTTGCCCAGGCTCTTCAGTGTAGAACCATATTTGTGCGGTCACTTCACACTCGCGGAAAGTGGACAGTCGTTTTCTTGTTTACGCGAAATGTTTGTGTGCAAGCCCTCATTAGCTGAGTACGTGTTCGCAGGCAACCGCGTTAAAGAGGCCCGGTACGAACCAGTTCATTCGTCTCATCAGTTGTGTATTTCGACCTCCGTTTAAAAAGACCCACCGCAAAACTCATTTTCCTATCTGTCTCGGAAAAATGGGATTCTCGTGGCTCGGTGGTGAGTTGATTAAACCGCCGGTTGATTTCAATCATCCATTTTGGCCCAGATAGCAAGACGCAACTGTTTAGTGACAGACAGATAATTGTTGTCCGGTCAAATGGAGAAAGTACCGTGACTCATCAGTGCAAAGTGTCGAAAAATTCTCGGTGAATTTCTGTCTCAAATTAAAAAAAAATAAATTATAATGATTGAACTAGTCGAATACTACCTGTGGTGCACAGTAATTAAAAAAATTTGCGTTCTCTGAAATGACACGGTTTGTTCGCACTGACTTCGCGTCTGCACGTAAACTTGAATCCATGATAAATCAGTCTGTCATTGCAAAGCAATTCTACCAGTTTGAGGTCCATGTTTTAAAGGTTTAGCCCACAGTTTGAAACACTATTCAAGTGTTTGTTATTGGTGTGACAAAAGCGTCAATTGATTCCAAGTGTGACAAAGAACCATGGCATTTATAACAGCGCGCAATTACCTGTTTTTCTTTGCCCAATATTTGGTACACTGCTTGTTCAGTGCACTTTATTAAACAGTTGCCTGGCTAGCTGGATGATTCACTGGTTCTTCACATACATCGCCCGGGCGAATTACACGCACATTGTATTTTTTGTAGCGGAATAAGGTAATCATTCCAGCTTTCTGTGTTACGACTGCCATATTGCGGGTTTGAAAGGACGAAAACCGGTCAGCCGGGCTGTGGCAGTCCAATCGATTTCGCCCCGCGGTGCACCGTAGACGTACTTTCTGGCTCTGATCAACTGAAAACTGCGAAATACCAGTGATTCCGGCAAATATGATCTCTGCACTCGGAATGAAAGTACCACATGTATTGGCTTAACGCGAACACTTTAAGTGAAAGGCTTAGCAACCTGGATTTTTCATGCTAAAGCCAAACATACCAGATGACATTGGAGGACGAGGAATAGGAGAATTGTTCTATTTAGGTTCTAAGGACTAGTTTGCATAATGCAACACTCAAATGACTTGTCAAATGAATGAAGTTCTATTTTAGCATTGTCCGGAAGGTTGTTTTACAAGGAGTGCAAGAATTCTTTAGATTTTAATTCTACGTTAATCTGCGAATTCTAACGTGTAGAAATCATGATATAATGTTAGCAATATAGCTTTGTTGGTAGATGTAATACGCCGAAGTTTCAACTACCGTGGTTAGTCTATCTCAAAGCAAATTTTACAATGAAAATGGCCTTGGGAAAACTATCCACGGTAGTCGAAACGTTGGCACATTACATCTGCCAACACAATATCATTCACAATTAAAAACCAATACATGGTGCATCGATTTTTCGATACATCCCTTAAGTCATTTGGTCGTGATATTGTTGATAAATTTGGTTAGTTCTGAAGTCACTTTGGTATTCACTTTATTTTATTTCATCACAAGTGCCATGCCTAAGCGAATTGTAAATGGAGTGCCATTTGATCGCCTTGATCCACTAAATGAAATGCGAGGTAGGAACATCTTTGACTGTGAAACACGGAGGGAAACAGAACTGCATGTCGTCTCCATGGCTCAGTCATAGAAACGAGATTACGGGAGAGGAATTGTTACCTACCACCAGCTGAATTTCTCACCGGTGACACGTTCATACTCGCCGATCTGCCCAGGGTTAACAAAGCTCCAGTCGTCGTAGTATGCTAGGATACTTAGGGTACGCACCCCTCACTTCCCCAACATGCGGATATCTGGACGTAGCAGCGAGGTTTCTAATCATTTCCGGTACCAAAAGGTTGACCGTTTAGGACAGAAAATAGCTTAAAATCCAAGCGGCTTCGCCCTGCATTTAATGCTTTTAAGCCCCATTTTAAAATACGAAATAAATTTCGTGATAATAATTCTAAACTATATCCACTTATCACCCGAGGTGATTATAACTTATTGTTATCGAACTAATCACAATAAACGAACTAACGCCACCAGTATTTCTAGTACTGTCGGTTAGGGCTCTCAGATTTCTGGTTGGCTATCAGCCCCAAAAAACTGTTTATGATGCTCCTAGATGATTGCAACTTCCAAACATTTTTTTCTGTGGTAGCCCAAGTTAGCGCCTCATTGTTTTCACCAAGCTTCCAGGAGCTCAGTCTACAAGGGGTTGCTGAACTCTGGTTTTGATCAAATCAGGAGCGGCCTACGAAACACAAAACATTTTCACCTCACAGGAAAAATCAAGCATGTGCGATGATAAGCAGTCAGTTTAACACCAGCACGGTGATTCGCTGGAAGTTGTCTGTTGGTTACGCAAGACTGAAGTTCAAAAGGAAGACGCACGAGCTCATCATCCATGACACTTCTAGTGATTCGAATAAGGATACAATGATAAACTCAGAACGGAAGTTTAAAAGATGGTAAGCGTTAGACGAGCAGCAATAACTGTAAAACCTGTCACGTGATTCCGGTTAATTTCTTCTCCACAGCGATGCATGAAACTTACCATTTACAACGAAAACCACCGTATAGCTGAGCTCAACGTCAAATGTGATGCATGAGTGTAATGGGTATTTAGAATTCCTCGTCCCATTCGAAAGCTCATAAAATGAGAGGTCAATTGCTGGCTCCAAGTGGGTCACTAGGCTCTGACATCGTCCCGGTGCACTGCAGGTTAGTCCGTTTGTTCAAAGGCTCAGGGTATGGAAACCCCACTGTCAAATCCTATACCTTGGTTCAGGCAATCAAGTAGTACCGAGCCTACTGATAGGTTATGTATCCCTGTGGATAACCGAATAAAGGAAATGTAGAAAGGAGCAGAGAGGTTGTTTAATGAACCCTACTCGGTACTTCTTTCTTTTCTCATTACAACTTCGCGTTTCATTTCTTAATTGTGTGGTCTCCAGAGACCTGATCTGTATAAACGCAACCGCATCTCCCCGAAAATTTTGCTGCAAGTGTTAAACACACGCTGCGCACCTGTGTGTAAGAAAGTATTTACTCACTCAGTGAGAAGTGACGAAGCTCCCGACAGTCAGCTATAAGTTTTGGCACTATCCAGCGAGCAAACAGACTTGCAAGTTAGCCAACATTTTAGCCATCATCTGTACGTCTCAATCATGGTCACGGTAAACCCACAGGGACAACAAAGTGAGATCTGTTATTGATGAATCAAGGAGTCTACTAACGTCGGTACAGCATCGATAAACACTGGTAACCGGTGCATCTGCCATTGCCTCGTCGAGGACAGTTTGGTCATTTTGATATATTGTTCAGCAACTCAATTGTGAAATTATTTTGCTTCACCGCCCACGGTAATATGCAGCGTTTGGTCAAGTTGTCGAATTATTACGTCGAAAGAGTAAACATACGCTGGACAGCTACAAGATTCAAGCTGTGTTATATTTCTATATGAATCCTCTGCTAGAGCTGGTCGTGCTTCCACCTGACTTACTTCAAAATGCATTAAAACTAATATATTCAGGGTAACATCATTTCTGAATTGCGGTGGAATCCAACATGGACGAGCTTCTGGAACAAAAATTATTTTCCATTTTGTTTATTTTCTTGGAATTCACGGGCAATACTCGTCATCACGGCCACAAATTTTCCCTATCCACAGAGTCTTTAATTTTGACCCGATAAAACTGATTTTTTTTCTCAATTTTTTCTAGCAAAATGAACAGCGAACGCAGATTTGACAGACGGGATAAACTTTCTGAAGGAAATCCAACCAGGCATCGCATTTTATTTTGGCGTTTTTCAGGTCACTACTTGCCATGCATCGGTCAAAAAAATTAACCTGTAGCCGAATTAACGCGTTTGGCGTTTGCCACTAATATACCGGATAATTTCACACCTTCCTGCTCTATTCATCTGTACTCCATCGCCGATGATGAGTAAAACGATTGGACAGTCTTCGTCCCTATTTGGGAACGGTGGCGTGAAATGTCAATAAAGAAAAAAGACTTGTAACAGGGTGTTATCAGGACTACAAATGTCTCTGGGGTCACTTCTGAATATGACTGATTTTGCGCCTGGCATAGCTGGACCGTCCAATATTATGCAAATGATGAATTGCTTTGATTCAGACCGCTACCTCGGCCTAGTCCCAAAGTTTGGATTGAGCAATGTCTTTCAGTGAGTACATTACCCTCACACATGTGATGCGAAAAGCTTCCTAGTCCATCACTTTAACCAAACAAATAATTTAATACATTTCAATAACCTTGATGCATGGTTTGCGCCAGTTCAATCCGAATAAGTATTCTTCGGTGCGAGGTAAACGGTGATTAGTAAATTCCCGTTAGTGCAAAATACCCATCACTTTTGGGTTATGAATCTCGGCCCACTGGTATTTAGGATAGCTGATAAAATAAACGCTACCGTCCAGCAGTGGAACTCGTCAATTTTTGTGAGTAGACCGGGATGCATTGTATTAATTTTATGAAACTATCTCAGTCCAATGAGATTCCATTTTTCATTTTGAGACAATTAAATTGACAACCAAGTTCATTCATATCCAATTGGCCTTATTATAATCTAGAAACAAATACAGGATAAATCTGTAAATTATTTTGTTACTTTTGGTAACACTTCTTCATCCCCCCCTTAAAATGTCCGAATCTTCAGGATATTAGCAGAAAAAACGTATGAATGTGACCGAATCGGGTATGTAACTCGCTAAACTGCAAAACATTTCCGACCTAAAGCGAAAAAGGAGTAAATCCCCGACTACAATTTTGTTCAATAAAATGCTATTCATTGCTCAATCTATCCTCAATAGTCGGAAATGCGCAGGCCTTTCAGACGCAAGTACTCTCTATTAATTTCTCTCCGGTAGTCTCTTTGCTACCGTGCTCATAAACGTCTTCAGTCTATCACAGTCTTGTTATCGGTCGCCTTGTTTCCATAGACGGTTGCTGGCGTTTTTGGACTTACCATAGTAGTTACAAAAAGTAGCCATCTAATGGTTTGCGCAGGCCCAACCCGGAATCGGTTCTTGTCACTAACATCTGTTAGCTTGGAATTTTAGGTGCATGTTAGACCAAAGGGCTTATATTCTGCACAAAGGTTGACTTGTCATGCAACTACAAACACAAGAACTTGACCAACTGTCCTTTTTCAATTTACTAGTAACTAGAATTACACCGAATAGTCCAGATTTACGGCAGTATCTGTGGGATTTTATTGGTGCCAAAATGCGCCAAATGCGGGACGTTGCCCGCTTGTGGTTCACGACATCTATTGTGCGTTGCACAACACGCCAGTGGAGCTGGGGTTCGGTCATTCTTCGCCTTAATGCATGCTGGTTTATTCTACTATTGCGGAGAAAATAGAAATAGTTCCGGACAATGCAAAACGCAAGTCAGTCACGATTAGCCACGTTAGTGTTATGGAGGAGAGTACCAGGTAATACACAGTGCAGAAATACACAAGTACACTTACCGTACTTAGTTAATAAACAAAACCAGTGGAAACCGTGGGAGGTTTTCTAGGTACCGGAAAGTTATAGTGCTAAAAAGCCTAGGTTTGTGAATGAAGAGGTCAGAAGACAATCACTCAGATCGTTACCTCGTTCCGCTTATCGAAGAAATTACTGTTTCCTCACAGTTCGTTTTTAAGGTCTAAGGAGGTGCTGCCTATTTCCATCCCACTGTGAACAGATCAATGTGACATTTTGGCTGGGGAGATAGTTGATTTCTTTCCAGAACCAAACGCGGCACGCAAGTACTTGTTTCTGCTGACTCGTCCATATGACACCTGGCATTTCGGAATGACCCGAGGGGTCAGTCTTGGTGGGCTGAAAAAAATCGCATGTCAACGTATGTACCCCGTAAGCCGAAACTCGTTGGTTTCACCTCGAGTGGTGCTGTGAAAAGTGGGGTGTGAGAACAACTCCCGGTTACCAGAATGACCCCTTGGTGATTCGTACAAGAACTGATTGGCGCAGTGTGTCAGTCCTCACAAAAAAGTGAAACATTGACTAGTATAATAACTTGGTACACGTCTAGTTAATGGGATCCTAATTTTTGCTCCTGTTGATAATGCCAACGACAGGGACGGGATATCTTCTCTCAGTTTCATATCAAACGTTTGGAGAAGACTACTCGCATCTGTCAGTGCATATTTATTGCGAGCTGCTAAATTATATCTGAAGATGTGATCGATTGTAATCATGCGAACGGTTGTAGTATTCAGGCTAGTGGTTGACGATATTTTTGCACCTGCAAATTTGCAATGTTCCGTGACAAACTGTTTCCCAGCTAGCTTAGCCCCGTTTCTATGGTTAACTGCTCTATATCAACATTAGCAGTAGGTTAAACACTACTTATTCTGAACAGGTTTTTTTTCAAATGGTCGCATGGCAGCACCTTCACACTGAGGAGTTGATGCAGATGAGGTGTGCAGGTAAACTGGAAATCGCTTTGAAACTCACAGGGCGAAACTTTCTTTACGGTTTTGAAAACATAAAGAGATCTCATCGCCGGGCTCAAAATGAACCATCCGATTTGGATTCAGACACCAGCAGGAGTGCTGCAAGCCATAAACAAAATCGTTTCTTGCGAATTCCGCTTTGAGTGCTTGCATTCACGTTCAACACGTCGAACAAAAGCACGCCAAGGTCACGGTCAGCAATGAGCAATCACAAGTTGTCGGATAACACGTAGAAAGGATAAAATTTCATACTCCTCATCGCGAGCAAACGGAAAAGCACGAATTCGGCCGAAGTATTATACTGAAAGTGATTCAGATACCGTGACCTTTTATTTGACTTCGTCACTAATCTCAGATTGAATATTATAATTTGTTGCTATGGTAACAGATTACCGTGAATAAATCTTTTCCTCTGGGTTTCAAAATTATTTCCGTTGGAATCTTCTTTCTCAAACTATCTTGCGCGGACACCAAGAGTGTTCCAATTGCACCGAACGGTAATCATCGGATTTGAATGCTACCAAAAAAGTTCTATTAGAAATGGACAGATTCAAAGTCTGTAAAATGAACATTAGGAAATTTCTTCAATCCCACCAGCTTAGCTGTGACTGAAAATCAACAGAAAAAAGAAATTTAGCGAGTTTCTGTTTTATTTACCTCTTTCTGACTAAAACTATTCCAATGAGATCTCATCCGTTTGTTTGCAGTCATTGTGATCGAAAATATCGGTGAAATTTCGGACTTCACTAGCACTTTCAAATACTAGCTCCTAAATCCCTCGAAAGTTGACTAACTGAATCGTTCTGCTTTTCGCTTTTTGATACTTTTTGATGATTTATTATGAGGTGAAAAAGATAGAGTCCAAGACAATCACGGAATGGAATGGAAGAACTGGACTGATCCCGTGTACACTTTCAGTCATCACATTAGCAGTCGGTCCGTCCGTCAGTCAAAAAAAATATTCACAGCCAGTCAGTCGGTCTGTTTATCTGTCTATCGACCTATGCATGTAATTGCCTGTTTTTCCGTACCCGTCGACCAGTCTCCTCTCCCACCTGTCTGTTACTCTGCCTGCCTGTCTGTCGGCCGATCAGTCATTTATTCATCATTCGACGAGTAAAAGTCAATGACACGCACTGTAATTGCATGTTGATTCTGAGTCCCTACTAATTTTAATTGCGACTGTCTGGGAAATTATGCAGGGAATAAGTACAGATGAGCACGAACGAGTTTAGAATTTGACATTTTATTTCGTAGAACTAACGGACATGAGATTACTCCTGACGTCTCGTTCATGTGTAGAACAAGTGGGGAGGTTTTTGTTGTTGAGTTTCAATTTTATAAAAGTGAAACACAGTCCGGCTTAAAAGCGAATGTGCGAGGATGTCGAGATTCAGGGACAGTTATGAACCTGTCCCGGTTAACGATATCGGACCTTTGAGAACAAATCCCTGCAGGAAATCAGAAATTGCCTTCAAGGAAGTTACAGAACACGGTACTTCCCGAGCAAATTACGAGAAGGTTTTTCTCAGATGTCGTTGGTCGATTTGTAGTCACCATTACCTTCCCCGGTTAGGGTTTTCGTCTACCTACGGGTACTCAAAATAACTGATTCAAATCGTATTTATACTGGAAACGACCAAGTATTCGGTGTTCTGATAGCGGTAGCTTTGATTGCTGCTTAGACGATCGTGAAACGAAAACAACGGCCTATTTCGTCAGTTTTTAAGTTCTTGGAAGTCCAGGTGAATTGATAGATCTAATCTGGTAAATGGTCTGTTCAGGGATTGCTGAACTGTACTAACCCTCGGGTTGTCCTCAGCCAGTCAAGTTGTATGGTTGTTTGTACGCTTAAACAACCACAGAAGCATAATATCAGTTTTGGTAATAGAACTGACTACCTTAGCTGACTGGAAACTGAGAATTATGTTGAGTTGTTCGTGGACAATTGACAACAGAGTGATTCAATGCTTACAACAGACATTTTTCAGCTGCTGGCTTCGTAAAATGCGCTCACACTGCCTGATTATCGATCCGCGTTTATGCAGTGCGCAAGATCTAACCTGTGCGATTTGCTAACATCACTGCTGTTTTTCCTTCTCAGTAGTGAGTGCCGAGTAGTTGTTTGGTATGATATTCTCTTCCAACAATGTCACAAAACACTCGATCTTCGAGGTAAGTGTAAAAATATAGCAATGTGTTCTTCCCGGTACGTTATTTTTTAAGTCTGTTTGATCTCAACAATTGTATTTTCATACAACAGACGTCGTCTTAGGTAAAACGACGCAATATTCTCAAGTCCCATGATTATGGGCAGTCAGATTTTTCCGGACGCACTTCCTCGACAGACCTCCCACAGTCAACCAAAATGGTCGGTCAATGCGCAGTCGTAACTGGATTACAATAGAATTATGCAAAAGCCGCGGCATTTGTGATCTCACTTACTGAGGTTAGTAACCGTGTGAGTGGGGCACAAGCAAGTCCCCGATGCTGGATCTAATCGAACCAAGGGGGGTGCAGGGTAATCCCGACAAA
Organism: Fasciolopsis buskii; assembly: GCA_008360955.1. NCBI lineage: Eukaryota > Metazoa > Platyhelminthes > Trematoda > Plagiorchiida > Fasciolidae > Fasciolopsis > Fasciolopsis buskii. The sequence goes on from LUCM01006656.1 coordinate 223,613, forward strand.
TGATCCACCGTCCTGAAAAATAGGGTTCCAGTGTTCCGTCCACATGTACTCGTGTAGACTAATCCTAACATTTTGTACAACAAGTAACTTTACTGTCTCTAGTCAGGCTATTTCGTTTTACCTATTGGACGATCTGCAGACTCTGATATTTCATTGGCTTTATTCTGATTTTTCTGCAAAATATTTCTAATGAATTTGCCCCACCAAAAGAAACACAAGTTGGCTAGGCACATTCCATTTGGCATTAATGCAACGTTTCAATTTTCTCTACTAATTTTTTCGTTTATATGCACATTTAAATACAAGTAGACAGAGATACACGACCCCGGCGGTGACCAAGTGGATAAGGTCGTGGCGTTTGGATGTGAAGGTCGCGGGTTCGAATCCTCCCACCGCCGACCAACTTCCCCAATTGGCAGTACTCTGCTGGCCGCCGCTCCTGTCCTGAAAAATGATGTTCAGTTATTTCACTAACAAAGGAAGTAAAAAAGGTAAAACATTCTCCTCCGTTCTAGGTAAAACACAACCACCTTGCAATTGACATATGTCTTACAACCCTAAATGTGGTTGCTAGTGGATGGCAAAGCGGGACAGGTCTTGTCCTGTCCATATTCATGCTTGTAATTGAAGGTGGAAATTACTTTGTTCGCTTTCCTCGGCGAGGTGATTTGAACCGCGCGGTCCAAATTAGGACCGACACGATGGTATCATTTGAAGAGAATGGTTGGTCTCGAAAAATTCGTTTTGGCTGAAGCAACTCCAGGGGAACAAATAGAGAACGATATTTGTTTTTCACGGTAGAAAAAGCGCAGTGTCGGACCTGTTCTAGTTAAAAGCTTGTTTAATGCAAATTGTTTCGGGAAACTCAAAAATGAACTCTGTAAAATTAGAGTCCGAATACTTTGAATGCTGCAGGTCAGAATATGGTGGATGCCGGCAGCAAAACTGATCGGCGTATGTACACCTGTTGGGACAACGATCAATTTTTTTCCGGAGTTGATATGCATTTTAGAGAGTAAAATTCGAATTGTTTGACACTGCCATGACATTGTCGCAAAAATGCAATAGACGGTTTTTTCTCTGGACAGCTTTTATGTTATTTTTATGCTACTTTAGTCACGTGATGAATCTCCGTTACCAAACTGTAAGGGGTGCTGAAGAACTGCCAGTTGAGCAATCACGTACCGTTCCCACTTTGTAACTGGCAAGCATTCGAACTGGGCGCGAACCTATCTGAAAAATCGACTCGCAAACCCATAGGTGTTTTCACTTACCGGTTTTCAGTCATAACACCTAGTCAGAAACATCAAACCGTTGAGTGCAAATGAAAACGAGTATTGAATTGACAACTGCAAATCCTGAGAGTTTGAAATTATCCAAAATGAGCGTTTGCTCACGGATTGTCTAAGGTCAGTGAGCTGTTATTGGATGGGCCGCATAAAACTATTGTTCACATGTGACATGTCTCGAATATAGTCTTGTGTTTTGGATGTCTGACAGTTTGATATTAGAAAGCTCTCACAATAAGCATGCCTAAATGAAACATTTTCCAATATTGTTCAACGCGAAGCACTTAGATTGAACAAAATGAGTCGGAAAAAACCACGAATGCTGACTCGGAAAAGTTAACAAGAAGGAGAACTTTCGGGCCCAAATCAAGTGCAATTTCCCAAAATGTTTGTTTCTAAGGCCTGATAAAAGAGCATATTTATTTCTAATTAATCGATAGTTTAAATTTGTTGCACATATGCACAGGCGGGTAATCCACAATTATTAAACAGGGGACATCTAAAAGTCTGCTTTGTGTTTTACTCAAATTCTACCGTTCTAGTTGCAATGAATTCTTCTAACCAGTTCAATCATCATAAATGACCATCCATCACGCCGTAAATCCTGGAATGATTATAATAACAAAAAGTTTCTTTTTCATTGGACACACGTCCAGTTAAAATCGATAATACCTCACGGGTGAAATCGACCAAACGGGATCCGACATTACCCGACAACAGCTTTTCTCTCGTCCCGATTTGTATGCAGATTGGTTAGCCTGGAAATAAATAAAGACTGTACCTATGAATGTTTCATATCGGTTTTTTCTCTTCCCAGCTGGGGACAATTTCTGTTTTTATTCTTAAAAAACCCAACGTAAATAATCTATACGTGTACATATAAATGTATATATATATATATATACATATATATACATATATGTACATATACATACATACATATACCAGTCTTCTTAACAGGCTTTAATGGGCCTATGATTAACGCCGCAAGTCAGCATTTAACTGTTGCCGGTTTTGAGGCCGTAAGTGACCTAATCAGGGGCATTCTCGAGGGAATTTCTGCTTTGCATCCTTTTTTCTTCGTTTTCCTTTTATAGATCTTGCTTTTTGTTAATTAAATGATATCAAATACTAACTACTGTATATCCGGCCGTTCGAAATAAACCCTGCATTGTAATAATGCTACATGACTGATCCGCGCTATCGATTTGTTTATTTGATTTATTGGTGTCATCACTTGTATCGACCTGTCTTACAGACTAGTTATTTGTGCACTATGACCAAAAATTGCTTGATTACAGACTGCACTGTTTTGCTAAACTGACTTTGACTGACAAGGGGTTCACTGGATTTTTGATCAGCCTTCTCGTGCTGTGTGACTGAAGTTTATGTTCAAATAAAAAGTGCTTAAATTTTGTGGTTTTTTATAGTGAGGTTAGATTCGAAAGGCGATGGAATTTGTTGTGAGGGGAATATTCTCCATGAATGCAATTTTGTGAGTGATTCCTAAAAAATTTGCTTCGGTGCATCCAAACTCTCAAGCCTTTCCGATAATCGCATGCGCAACTCAACAAACCAGCCCAGTGCCTCTGTGAAAGTTCTCAGTTCATATTTTGGATTCGATTTGCAATCAGTTTTGCTCCCGGGCTTTTAAAAAACATTCGGGTACGGAAATTCTCAAATTTCAGAAAAGCGAATCCAAGCAATTTATCTCAGGATTTGATTCAGAGATGAAGTCTTTTTTCGCTTTTCTTAAGGTTTGTTCTCGAATGCACAACCGGATTTCACTGCGCACAACTTCACTAACAGTTTGATGAAATTTCAAGACTATTAATGCAAAAGAATGCGCTTACCTATCCATTTAAAATACTTGGCTAGGCTTCTGGTGCTCGATTTTCGTGGCACTGCAACGTTTCGCCAAATTTCGTTCTCCATCGGTTGGAAGACTGAGTTATTGATCACGTAGAAGGAACTTCATGGATGACGTCAAATGGTTCACACACAAGGCTTGGATAAAATTTACACACCACCTGATAACCTAAGGCTGAAACTGTATTGTATCAAATTCTACTCATTCTTTACATCATCAGGGTAGAACATTTCAGTAAACATGACGGTTGACCCCAAAAAGATTGCCAAGTTGTAGGTTGTCAACGGTAAAAATATTCGACCCAATAAGTTCACGTCCAAATGCCACGGCCAATGATGTCATATTTTCCCCCTTCCATTCCTAGGTGTCAGTGGTTTTATTATTGGCCTGCTTGCCAAGTCTTTCACTTCTGGTTTCAAAAACTAGCAAACGGAAATTCTGAGAGGCTCAAATCTGTTCCACATTGCAAAACTAAACCAGGCGAAACTATCCCAATCAACGAGTGCATGTTTGGATGTTCCCATGGATTATAAGTAGAGGTAACCAATTGAACATTGTGGATTGCGATGCAAGCACCATTTAGTAAATGATTTTGGAAAATTAATTCCGTTTATCAGCTTATTAGCCAAGTCTTTTAAGTGAAACAGAATCGAATGCGTACTATGGATTTATTAATAGTAACCAAGCCATTAAAAATGCAATGATTGCTCAAGGTGACTTAGCCCTTGGGGCGACAATGTCTGCTACAATGAGTACATTTCACCCAGGGCAGGAAGCTGCATGTGTCACTGTGCACACCTGGATTGAACGAATCAAATACGGGCAAAACATTGAAGCTTAGCTAAATCGGTCTGCCAGACTAGTTGTGAATTATCAAATTATGTTAATTCGAAGCGCCGTTTGATGGTCAACAACGGAATGTTGTTGGTGCACGGTCGAATAAAAGTGCACTCCGACTAAGTCGTCTTTTACGACCGGGGTTGTCACAGCTCTGATTCGGGTGTCTGACAGTGCGCAGAATGCTCCAATAGTGACTGATGTAGGCCCAAAAATGTTGTGCCCCGTTTACACGTATGTGAAACCTTGGTGAATCATCCGGATATAGGTTAGTTAGGTTGAAAGCCAGTGGCTATAGCCCGGGAAATGGAGAATCTTATTTTCTTTGAGCACGAACGTCTATTAAGGAAACTTTGATACTTCGATGAGGTTGTATTTAATGAAATCAGTCACTTGGCATCATCGGTGGGCCCCGACAATCGTGCACTGACCAAACTTAATGTAAGGAAAGGAACAACCTCTCTTCATCATACAAACCCTCCTTCCTAGCGTACTGACGCTCAGACCCACGTGAATAATTGTACAGGTTCAAACCAGTTCAACGGCATGAACACACAGAATATGATGGACAGTGATCTAGGAGCCCCAGTCAGCAAACTCTGATCTGCTGCTCCCCGTAGGATGGATAATCAATAGTCTTGTAGAAAAAATGAATCCGCAAACTTATTTCACTTGAGGGATGCTCTGAACAATCCAACTCGAAGCTGAAATGGAAATCAAAACCTGGTCCTGTGTGACTCTAGTAAGTGAGGCTCGATGGTAGCATTTTAAATACACGTAGATAAACGGCTTAGTTGTCCACATCAATATCTTGTCTCCAATGTGTTTGTCAATGCAGCTTGGTCAGAGTACTCTAGTGCCGGGCTTCAATGGGAACAGAAACCAGAACTAGTTTTCAAACTAGTCAGAGATCGGTTATCTTATCCGGACTGATAAACATCTTGAAATGAAACGATATGTTTAATGATTTCCCATCGAAAATCGATGGCAGTTAAGCTTTCTAAGTCGGTCGAATTTTCAGATGAAGAAAAATTTGTCACATCCCTGACATCAACGACCGTATGTTGTCTGAATATTTTACCAGACTGTTCTTGTATAGACATGTTAACAGAGAATACTGTTGAGTTGGTCATTAGTCCGTAAGGTTAGATAGTTTGGCAGATACGTGAAAAAAATTGTTAGTTGGCGTTTGCGAATGCTCCAACAGAATGCTGAGCTTTACGTTTTGCAACCATTGGCCTTGCAAAACCTAATCTGATTATGCTAAAAAAGTCTACCTGTACCGTCAAACCGGTGGCTGAAGGAAGAACACAAATGATGAAATGTTTCTCACTGGAATCCTATTTGAATAGTTGGGAGCATGAATGGATGATATGTCGATTTAAGAATCACATGGTGATTCGTCGGAGGATATTCACTGGTCAGGCAGACTAACATTTAGAAATAGGACACGAGACCCGAAACTATTGGGTTCCCTTCTCAGTAATATGTTTCATATGCAAAACTAGTAAAGAGATGGTTGGACAGAAGAATACCGGGTACGCATACCTGGAGACAGGTGATAACCGTGAAACCGGTTGTGTGCTTCGGGTGAAATTTCGTCCATCCATCCATATGCGAAACCTACTACTGAAAAGGATACCGAAAAATTAGCGGTCTAGTGATAAGCTGAAAAGCAGTACAGGAGGAGAACGAATTCGAATCCGAAAACGGCAGTGTCTGCGACACGGGCCTCTTTGCAATAGACGCAAAATCCAGTGACATTTTAGAAATCGATCTCCTATCTCAGGGGAGTGCACCGCACTCCTCATGCGTCGAAAGATCAATACAAATTTCAAAAATTGTGTTGAAATGCTTCCTCTCCATTGCAGTATTGTTATACTGTTGCTTTTAGGTAATTTGGTTCTATTGTTCGAATGAACCCTCCCAGTCCAAAATCCACAGGTACTCGTGACTGGGAGGGGAAGGTATCCCAGATCTGTTAGATAAGCCTGCAGATTCACGTCAGCTGGATAACCGCCTGGTCATGTTGAAATCATCCAAGTTCATCCCTCCGCGGCAATACTAACGTTAATGATTATTCCTATAGTCTGTTGAATGTTGATTGCCTTCCGTTTCTGAAAACCAACTCTTGCCAGGAACTGAAAGCACACGAGAACCAAGACCGACTTCTGGTGTTCCGTTAGTTTGATTTCAGCACCATCTGTTTCGCTATATTCGGTATTACTTTGTCCGATTTCGGAAGCCCTCTAAATTGGGATTCCTGGTCTTCACACACAAGTACAAAATTCATAAATCTTGTTTGAATTGAGTCAAACAAAACAAATGGTTAATGGTCATTGTGATTTTGCTGCGATATATCGACACATAACTACTGCTACGCATGTGGAATAAGGACGCATTCTGAAGAATACATTGCGGAAAACCAAGTTTCAAACGTGGCCAGTGTCGCGCTCACGACATTCCATCTTGTTTGACAAGTGGCAAGACCGGGATGACTAGAAATGTTCAGTGTGCAAAACGACCGACGACCATTCTGAATGAGCCCCTTGATTTTATCAGTCCACCAACACACATGCACGCGCATAACGGGCGCATACCATTTTGCCTTCTGGACCTTTGTTCCACAGTAGCTATCCGATTCTGTTTGTGCATAGAAAAGTGGTGCCATCTCGATTACGTAACCCGAAAAATTGTTTGTTTAGAAACGATTACCACGGCCAGCCAATCGCCGGTGGTCCTGTAAACACGAATATCACGAGTTGGAATCCTACCACTGACAGTGCGCCCTCTCTTCTACAATGATTGCGCATTCGCCGTGGAACAAATAGACAAGGTGAAATATTGGCAATGTTGCAATTTGCCCCTTGCGAGCAGGACTACATGTGATTTTCACGTGACCGAGAGGTTGTAGGTAGATGAATTTATCCTGCGCTATGCTGTTTTTTACATGGACAGTGAAGAAAAATTTTAATCAAAAACAGGCATACGATTGTTTTGTATATGGACTGAATAACAAGATAAGCAATGCTGGACGTTGAGAGGTCACAACAAAAACGTGGCTCTGTCTGACAAAATGGGAAAGTACCGACAGTATTGTATCATGTTATGTTGAATTGAAGTTTTCTGTACACTTGTCCGCNTCCATCTTGTTTGACAAGTGGCAAGACCGGGATGACTAGAAATGTTCAGTGTGCAAAACGACCGACGACCATTCTGAATGAGCCCCTTGATTTTATCAGTCCACCAACACACATGCACGCGCATAACGGGCGCATACCATTTTGCCTTCTGGACCTTTGTTCCACAGTAGCTATCCGATTCTGTTTGTGCATAGAAAAGTGGTGCCATTCTGATTACGTAACCCGGAAAATTGTTTGTGTTTAGAAACGATTATCACGGCCAACCAATCGTCGGTGGTCCTGTAAACACGAATATCACGAGTTGGAATTCTACCACTGACAGTGCGGCCTCTCTTCTACAATGACTGTGCATTCGCCGTGGAACAAATAGACGAGGTGAAATATTGGCAATGTTGCAATTTGCCCCTTGCAAGCAGGACTGCATGCGATTTTCACGTGACCGAGAGGTTGTAGGTAAATGAATTTATCCTGCGCTATGCTGTTTTTTACATGGACAGTGAAGCAAATTTTATTCAAAAATAGGCATACGGCTGTTTTGTATATGGACTGAGTAACAAGATAAGCAATGCTGGACGTTGAGAGGCCACAACGAAAACGTGGCTCTGTCTGACAAAATAGGAAAATACCGACAGTACTGTTTTATGTTATATTGAATTGAAGTTTGCTGTACACGTATCCGCTTTTGCCCAAAGCTTTGGTCTGAACTCGTGGGTTTTGTGACCTTGGTCGAAATTGGATTATATGATACGTGTCCAGCATTGCTTCAGCATGTTACGGGTGACCTTCTGGTTGCCAGGGACGGTTGCTAGATCTTCGTGATTTTCTTGGGAGAAATGTTCGGTCCAAACAACTGCATCCGTAGAGAATGCTCCAGTCTATCTGAAGCCAAAGGTTGGAGGCAAGAAGAAGTCAACACATAAGGCTGTTAATTGCCCTTTAGTCTTGGAGTCCAGACTCAAATGTTGCATGCGGATATCACTGACGTTCCAGACTTTATTGCTCAGCGCCCAGCTTCTATTAAGAATCCAAATTCTCTCAAGGATTCATATCTGCAGCGTAAAATGTTCAGTCATGCATTTACGTTTGCTAGGGCTTTCGTAGCCACAACTGCTACTGAGTAATCACTCGAGAACTTCGTCATGCCTCCTGCTCCAAAGGCAACAGTACTGGCGGTAGTATCCGTTGAAATCAACTTGTCAACTTATGACCTTGTTGTTAAATGACGAAACAGACGTACTACCGCAGGAGTGATGAGTTTAGAGCAGGCTGTGCCAATAAACAGTTTGAGATATCCCGAGCTCGATGAGGGCCGACTGCAGCGAGGTGAACAGCTGATTTGCATGCTTGTATATACTCACTCCGGTTGCCTATCGCATGCTGACTCCGGTAGCTACCCTGGCGAGTTCTACTGTTGTCGCCATGGGAGCCATTATTTCGCATCCTAGCGCCTCCACAGATGACCGGGTGCAGCGAATTCGAAGGTAATAATGCCGGTTTTGTTGATGACAATATTGCTATTAATGGCTCAGACTCTCCATGATTCTTCAAATTTCGTTTAGTCGCTCCTATGAAATACTATAAGTGCACACACACACACACACTTGCATACGCAAGCACAGGTGAAATCACCGAGAACATTATCTAGCAGTAATTGGGACAAAATGTTTGTTTTGTACCGAAGTCCTTGTGTTTTCCCACAAATTAATAAGTAACATTTGTTTTTTGAGCACAAAGCAGCCGAAACGGTACTCGTTTTGTTAGAACTAAATCAGAAGGCGGTCTGGAGAGTGCCATGTTTCAGGCTGTCGCAGAAACACGAGAATTTGGACGAAAGCATGCTAAATGGTTAAACTGCGGTTTTGCATAGAGTAACCTGAGTATTTTTAGGGCAGAAATAATTAGACGCTAGCTTGGACAAATTACTCAGAAGTAACCGTAAGCTATGCTGACTACCGTCCAAGTGACCCTATGACCTAAGTGATCCAATCTGGATGCGTACATAGAATAACCTGCAAACAATACGTCTTCTTTAAACATCGATGAATGGGGAAAATTTATAACAAGCACATATGCGTCGACGGCTAGTAGGAGCTCACACTGTGGGTAGAGTAATCATGGGCTATTTATCCTGTATCCACCATTAAATTTTACGTTGTTTCGTTTTCATTTTTCTTCAGTACTTTTCGTCCTGTGTTTCCCGCGCGAATATCACGGACTTATCGACTCTTGTCAATCAAACACCAAATCATCGGAAGCAATTTGCTAATAGCTACGGAGTGTATATATTTTTTTATCTTTTACTTCCTTTATTGAAGAAATAACAGTCTACATCATTTTTCAGGAAGGGGGTCGCGGCCAACAGAGGGCTGCCAAATGGGAAGTTGACCAGCGGTGGAAGGATTCGAACCCGTGACCTTCACGTCCAGTAGCCACAGCCTTATCCGCTTGGCCACTGCCGGCCAAGCGTATTCTCCAAGCAGGTTACGGCAATTCAAATGCTGCACAGACAAGAAGAACTGGGCCTTCCAACAAAGACCAGAAATAGGCATGGTAGAATTTGCAAAATCTATTACAAAACTTTGTTACGAAATCGCAGCCTCGCGTTCAGCTCAATTCAAGCGTTAGTATTTGCCATCAACGAATCGCCGATCATTAGAACAAACAAACAGACCTAGAAGACAAAATGGAACGGGAGTATCGCAACAGATTGACAAAGGCATCGGAGCAAAATTGAATTTTCTTGAGAAAAATCAGGAAATGAGCAAAAAAGCAATGCACATGGAAAAAGACCTCAATTCCGATCGCAGACTTCCGACAGCTTCTCTTGAAAATAGCTCGACATTTCCCACGGCCAAAGTGATCCATCTGGGATAGACTTCTGTTGGTGAAAAGTCTGTTTCAAAAGCCTAGTTAATGATAATTGACAGTTAAAAATTTAACCAGCATTGTGCCAGAGGGCAATTGGTTCCATTTTTGGCACTGCTTCATTAGACGAATAGATCGGTTCAGCTCCGAATGCATTGTTTTTCAGGAGTCTCAAAATCACGCGCATTGCAACTATTTGTCGAGTATGGAAAGGTTGACTGCGCTTGGTCACAAAAATCGATTGTCTTTGTGCCTGTCGACCACAAGCTACTACTCCATTTGTTTATAAATTTGGTTTTCTACAGTTAACTAACTATTGCTGATCGATTCACCCCACGGGAACAACTTTCAGTCCTCGAGAACGGCTCCGATTGACCCAGATTACGCCTGGCCGGCGGTGGCTAAGCGGATAAGGTCGTGGCGTTTGGATGTGGAGGTCGCGGGTTCAAGTCCTCCCTCCGCCGGTAAACTTCCTCACTTGACAGCCCTCAGTTGGCCGAAACCCCCTTCCCGAGAAGTGATGCGCACTTCTGTTTCTTTAATAAAGGAAGTGAATCATAAAAAAATAAAACAACCTCGTTTCAGTCGATTGCTGATAGTGTAGTTTCCAGCGGCTACTTCTATTTCACCAGATGTTTAGTGATATCTCAGTAGGAAGTCATTTTGAGTGATTGTCTAAGCAGACCGTAATCCTGAGTTCCGTCAAGAGACAAAGAATTAACAATGGTCCTCTCGTCCATGGGACGTTTCTTACAGTTTTCCATGCTTATTCGATCCTTTCTCATCAAAATACCATTGCTTCTGAACTCCTTGCAATGACCGCGGCCTTGACTTTATTTGTTTATCATCATGGAGTATTAATGACGCATAAAAACGATGGTATTGTTTCACGCTAATGTGAAGACCGTCCAAATGACAAAATTATTCCGCATCATGTATACGAGCCGACGCTGATCTTTGAGTTGCAGATTTTCCAGTATGACTAATCCGGAATGATTTTCTGCCGCAATGCGCAGAATCTTGCAGTTTTAGCCGAGTTCACCAGAACTGTGTCCAGGTGAAGTCGAGTGCAAGAGTGCAAATTTTCAAAGATGTGCTTTTCAACTCCTGGCAGCCAGCTCAACTTGGCACAATGGAAGGTCATTGCATAGGCACATAATGGTTCGATCGGACTTAGGATCATGTGATCTATTGTCTGGATCTGTTGACAGCGGCTACTAGTTGACGGAATTCATGTGGGCATTTTAGTTTCATAAGTTGGCGACCGGTCCTTTGTCAGTCTACTTTAGGGTTGGCCTGTGGATGAGCTTAAACGATAACGGTTCGATTTTCTGCTGTCAGCTGCCTTTCATAAAGCTACATAGTTGTCTGGTTTGTGCCAACATCTAGGGGACTGAATGGCGCATGAGGTAGAATCCAAGTTCTCGGGAAAGACTCCGACTGAAAACAACTGGAGTCGACTCGGGTGTAGCGGGAGTCACCAAGACTAAAACAGTTTGTAGAGTTGAGTACCAAAGCATACGGTAAAACTGAACTCATTGAATCAACTTTGCTGTTGCTGTCACTTATCGCGGTTACCTGTTGAGAGTAAGCCACACCAAGCTGTTTCTAGATTGTGGTCACGACTTAGATTTACCGGTTCGGTGATGAGCAGTCTGCTAGAAATTCAGCCTCGATGAGCAGTGGGGTTTTGGTTAACACAACGCGATTAATCGGGTGCATTATGGGTAACCTTTGATCATTGCCCAATGTGTCTGCGACAAGAGTGGGACTACCAGATGTCGAACGGTTGATCTCAAGTTGAGAACTAACGCGAATGGATGAGGCACGAGAAATAAATGAGGCAAAGTGCGAACATAGTAGGAAATGGTGTGACTTGGATGGTGGAGAGCTGAGTAACAACCAGACAGTGGTCGCTTTGATATCCTGAATATCCCACACTAATAACTTGAGTAAATAAATAATGCCCACCGATGTTGCGTAAGGCGTGAATTAATCAAAGCCGGAACGGAACTGTTGAACAAAGCGTTGGAAAGGTGAGCGGTCGTGGCAGAATTCGAACTCGCGACTTTCAAATCGAAACGTCTCCATCCTATCCACTTGACCGACACCGGGCCAGGATGCAAACAAGAAACGGAGAACAGTTAAACCGTTCTGAATCTACTGATGGCGCTCTTCAGCAACAGTTTTATACCAATCCTAGATGAACAGGTTACACCGAAGCAAACGTGTAGATCGCATTGACAACAGAAGAGACTCTTAAACTACCCGTAGGCTTATGAACAATGTAAATGTTTACATTTTAACCATTATCTTATTGCGAGAGGTCATTCCAGATCAGTACTGGACTGAAATAGCGATGAGTGATTTTGTTCATTGAACATTGCCAACTAACTCTCCCCAAGTTCCGTACACGCAATTTTTCCGAAAGACCGCAGTTATCTAAGTTTACGAGTGTGGCCTGGTCCTAGTTGGATCAGAAAGTAGCATCAAATTACCACAATGAAAAATCAATTTGTTTCGTGCGGAGTAATATTTGAAGCTATTTCAAGGCACATTAGTAACCGGTCACAGGAGATAATTGCTTTAATCTGTCTCTCAAAGGAGACAGTGATAAGCATCAGACAGCTTCCGAAAACACGTCACCGTCAACAATTAAGGTAAAAAAACACCCCAGCCTGATTTCTGCTCGGTGGTGCAAACCGGATCTTAGGCCAGACGAAAGTCAGACAAGAAAAAATCGCAAGAAATCTTCAGCCTAACTTTTATTTCAATTAAGGTGAGTTAAGTGAGACGGAATTAATCAATATTTGCCTTTCACAGGATTGAACTACCTTCGTATTTAGAGTAATACCCATTTTCTTCTTCCAAGAGTGTCTACTGTTTATCTTGACAATTCCCAAAGCCTAGCTTTTATTTTGCTCTTAAGTTCAGAAATTTCATCCCGAAACACTTCACCTCAATTCCAATTGTTGTTGTGGGCAACGGGGACATACCGTTCCCGTGGGAAAAGTGTTAGGAGGGTGTGTCGATCAAAATTTACACGATTGTGAAGCACAGTTTCGAACTGGTTAAGCATGTCGCTGCTTGAACTGCAGTGCTGTGGTGCTGTTCGAAGCAGACTTAGTCATCAATAACAATAGAAATTAGGTATCAGTGCTCTCAGTTAGGTTGTGGATCCTTTGGAATCGATTTACCGACAGGGGCAGGTGAGTGGAAACTATGCCAATGATTCTGTAATAAAGTTAACGATTAAACGTGGGAAACTTTTATTTTTGTCAAAAGTTAGTCCACTTGTATTTAATGTAGTGAACGTATTTTCATTTTGTTTCTGTTGTCACTTTAGATTCACAGATTCATTTAATCCCGTCAAATATCTCATTTTGGGAAGATATTCTGGAGCTTTGGAGACAAGGAACTGTACGTATCTAGACACGGTGCTCAACAAACTGTCTATTTTGCTCTCTCTGTTGTCACTCTTTGTTTGCTACGAAACAACGGCAGAATGATTCCACAGCGATCTCGAAGCTTCTTGTGCGGTGTCCAATGCACAACCCATCGACTTGTTCAGGGACCTGGGTAGCGATATTCTCCCCACGGCTGCGACTGACAAGTCATATAAATTTGCAAACATTATTTAGAATAAGACTGAACACGTGACTGCCGTGTAACGAGGATTTTGCCTTCATTCATCAGTCAAATGAACATCGAACCGGGTGAAATATTTTTGCAATACAAAAAAGCACTTTTGTTTCAGTGTGGGCGAATGATGACAATAGTAGCCCACACTGAATCCCAACACAGGAGCAGGGCAGACGTTAAATAACTGTGGGAATTGTCGCTTGGCAGTCATTTTGAAACATGGATTTGGGATGAGGGAGAAATTCGTGTTGGACCCAAAATATTCATGTGGGCACTTTTTACGTGACCAAGCAAATCAAGTGGACGAAATTCCGTGCGATCGCGTGTCAACCTCACACGATAAGATCTGGGCATAAATGTGAATCCTAGTCGAAGTAAATTGATTAGTCCGAGAAACACATCGATGCCCGAGTGGGCGATCAGGTCTTGCCGCTGGGCTTGACAGTCTAGACATCATGCACAGCGTGCAAGCTTATTCCACTGAACGCCGCGGATGCTAGACCATGGACCCGAGCTGCTCGAGCGTGGCTCAAAATACAATGGACACACTGAGCACAGAACACATGAAAGAGTACTCAACGTGGTTAATTCAGCAAGGCAAACTGGTTTATTAAGTACGGAAATCGAGTCGTCTGATTTCCATTGAACAGGTTGGCATTATGGCCACCAAACTAGCTAGGCATATACTTTGGTGTTACGGTTATTGAGCGTATCAAAGATACACCTGTAACTGCGACCGAATATCCGCGCGAATTGTGCAAACCCGTGAAAAATCACTGTTCTGTCTTTTTTTAGTCGCAACTCCCGGAAGGGCTTATTTGCCGGAAGAGCTCTGTCGTAACTACACTCAAACATTTGCTATGTTTAGCCGAACTTTATGTCCGACACAAAAACCGTGCTACTAGTTGCCATCTGTGATTGCAGTGCGAAGACCTGAACGTCAACAATTCTACCGGTTTAATTAATCAAGAATGGGATTCATTTCATCTGAGCCCAGTTGATTTCAACAACCTGGCAACCGCTCGAGGTGGTTACAGGTGGTACGGTCTTCATTCGCTATTCAGGTAGGATGAAGTGCAATGGGACGAAGGAAATTAACCATGGAAAACCTGAATGAATTAGTTGTGAAAACATTAGGTCAACAAACACATTGGTAATGCATTTGACATTAGAAGCAAGTAAGTGAATAGCGATTTGCTACTTATGTCTTATTTCTTATGAAGGCTTGCCTAATGATCTGTTTTGCTCTGCTTTCACATTTCTCGGAACTGTGGCTCGTCCAGCTCTCTGAAGATCACGTGGACCACCCAGACCAAATGCCCTCCCTGTAGCATTTTTCCGTCTCAAGTGGGAGGATTTTTCAGCGCACCCAGTTACCCAGGCACCCAAATTGCAGACAGTGATAATTATTAAGTTTTGCTTCTCAGTAGTATGTTTCGCATATGGATGGATGAACGAAATTTCCCCGGAAGCACACAACCGGTGTCGCGGTTATTACCTGTCTCCAGGTATGCGTACCCGGTATTCTTCTGTCCGACCATCTTTACTAGTTTTGCATATGAAACATATTACTGAGAAGGGAACCCAATAGTTTCGGGTCTCGTGTCCTATTTCTAAATGTTAGTCTGCCTGACATATCACGCATTCACATTCCTAACTATTCAAATGGGATTCTGGTGATGATTCTTAACTGTTCGAATTCTCACCACACATATTTCTGAATATGAGTCAGAACAGTAAATTCGTTCAGGCAAAATGTCGGATTTCGAACCTCCCCGTTGTTCTTATCATTCGCCCCTGCCTGATAGACCAATCGATTGAGTGAATGGCAGATTAACAGAATCAGCCAAGTCTGGTTTCCTGACCGCGAATGACGGACACATTTTGAGTCAGCCTTCAGTTACTTTGTTTATTATACTGTTCATTTACCTTAATTTGTGGCTGTCAGATAAGATTCCTCGTGCGTCTGTGTGTGTGTGTGCCTAGCTTCTTCTGTTTCTACTCGTCATCATATCGTAGGAATTCTTAATTGTCTGCAATGTCTGGTACAAAATTTCGTCTGAAACCCCGGTTCCATGAACGTTCCGAAGATGCGTAAAAAACACGGCACGCAAGAAAAGAACCACCAGGTGATCGCTTTCGGATAGATGTATCAATTCGAAAAGGTTCATCAAAGACTAAACATTACCGTATACGACACACTTTGCACAGAGCAGCGCATTCGTGTGCACGCGCATCCAGTCCAGAACCAAATGCAAATTCGCAAACAAGGCGAGAGAAATGTCACAAAAATCAGGCATGAACGATCGCATGTCCGGTAATTACTCGTTCCTTGTTTGTTGTCACGGCAGAAGGTGGCTTGTGCATCACGCGATTGTTGAACAATGACCAAAGTACAGGAGAGTAGACGAGGTCCACAAAATCTTTGCTTCAAGTTTTCTATTACTCAAACAAAATTAAAACATGACGATAATTATTTGTTGTAGATACAAAACAAAGATAACGTCTTTATGTTAGTGTGATTGTAATTAAGGACGTGAAAGTAATTACGGTGCGATCAAGCCTTAGTCTGTTCTTGATTCACATGATCACGACATTGATATATCGACTTTATCAAGCAGTGTCTCGTGACATTTGGGAAAACAAGCAACTTGGTGAGCAGTTGGTAAAATCAACTGCCTATCTCTTAAAACAGAGAAATTCAGCCGAAGCAAGTGCCTCAAACTCATGAGGTCCTGGTGCCAGTGTAAGCGTTGGTGGAAAGGCTCAAATGGTCGTTTGTGTACAATAACCGTCTTGGATGAGATAAGGAATCAATTTCAGTTTAAGACCGATGAGCTCATTCGACAAGGTGATTTTGATCGAGGCTTTGAATCAAATTTCAGGTCATACGTTAAAGCCGTGACTTCATCCACACTCAACCGGTAACTTAATTTGTCGTTCCTGGTCGGGTAAAAACCAATTTATCCTCCGTATACGCGAAAATTCGCGTCGAATTATGCTTGAATACCGTAATCCAAAAAATATGGGACCTTCCTGAGTCGGTGGTGCCTCCGGTCGAAAAAAGTTTTAATTATCATTCGATTACATTTTGCACTTTTTCCAATCATTGAGAAGAACTTGCAGAACCAGTGAAATTATGCTAATTTTTACGTTTAGACCGGGATAAACAAAGGAAACCAGAGGGACCAGTAAATGGAAGACCGGTTTAATGGGCTAAGCTGTTCGACGACTCCAAAAACATGAACAAACCGGGCGAACGAATGATGCGTTTTTTATTAAATTGCATTGAGACTGTTGTGATACTTTCTCTGTCGCAACAATCTGATTGTAATTTATCTGTGTGTGTGTGTGTGTGTCTGCGTTTGTGGTTCTGACTACTGTGTGTTCCGTTTTGACCAGACTGTTGGCTACTTAATCTCATTGCAAACCTATGGTTTTATTCTGTATCCTCTAACTTCATTCAGCAGAAAGCCTGTCAGGTTCAATCAACACAGTGCGGAAGATCGTCGATTGTGTAGCATTGTTCCCGGTAAAAAACAATGGTTGTCTGCCATGGTTCAGTTGGCAAAACTATCTTGGCGATCTCGGTAACCGTGCTGTTAACTGCTATTGTTGAGCATTTAGGGTACGTCAAATTAATCAAGAAAAGCTTAGGGCCGATAAACGTATTCTTCTTAACAAAATCCGTGCACAACCGTGTCAAACGAGAACAATGCAAAAACGAACTGATACATATCTGCTTAAAAGATTGCAACAATTGGTTGTTAGAAAAATATCCAATGCAGCTTATTTATTTATGATTGATTATAAACAGTTTGAATGTTCACTGATAAATCAGTCATGTTTCTATTTGTACCCGACAAACAAGTTCAGCTGAACCGCTTTAAACAAACTGCTTAGGAGAAATTTATTAGTCCTAAAAACAGTATGAAATAATTAAATAAACATGGTGTCATTGATTTGACATTTTTCGAAGAAAAACCGTTCCGGTTGCTTAAGGTAATCGTACACGGGCTGTCAGATGATTTGTTTGCACGAGTTTCAAAAAAAGCATTTTGTTGATCAGCAGAAATCGGACATATGTCTGCCAGTACAAAACAGACGAAATGTCAACAGAAAAAGCGATTTGTGAATTGGTGAGTTTTGTGCATTTTCTTACCTCCGTTAAACCAATCTGTTGAATGTGATGCAGGTTCCAATTAGAGTTCACCAGAATGCAATTCCGCCTGGTTCTCTCGAATTTGACCAAGCGGATAAGGTCGTGGCGTTCGGACATGAAGGTCGCGGGTTCGAGTCCTCCCACCGCCGGTCAACTTCCCCACTTGGTAGCCCCTTGTTGGCCACGGTCCCCATACTGAAAAATGATCTTCACTGTTATTTCACTAATAAAGAAAGTAAATGATTAAAAAAAACCAGAACCTGAATAATTTCGGTGTTTTTTGCCTGGGTAATTTTTAAAAAGGTGCTCTGCTAAAAACACTAATTTTTATAACCTCATGTTAAAAGTCTTGTGGGGAACAACGATGCCTCTTAACAGCTTCTCACAAACTGTTCACCAGGCAGCCATAATCGATCACAGAATTCACAAATGCGAATTTTCTATCAAAAACAGTCCCAAAATTAACACGATTACATGAATTTCCAAAGTTTCTAAACTCCTTCATTTGTCCGAAAGATCTAGGTTATTCCTGAATCAGAATTAACAAAAATGCGATTTTCATTACTCATTTTCCATTCAGAACTTATTCTTATTCACACGAACTCATCCACTTTGCATACTATTAATGAACACTAACTGAAACATTTCTGCCCAAGCAAATTATCGGTCAGCGGAAAGCTAGAGAACGAATTTTCTATCAATAAAATCTGACCGAGCCCGAATTGATGCCACTGTGTATGGCGCCACGTTTTGCGCACTTCATCACACACGGTTTCGGGATATCGATCAGTCCATGCCAGTTCCGACTAGTTTGGGTGATCCAGTTTATCCCAATGGGATTTCGATCGAATTCGATTCACAGTTATCCTTGAGTAGATATTTCGTAAGGGAAGAACGCGGGAGGGCTCAGTCACGCAACTCAGATAGTTCGACGATGAAGAATCCTAGGATGCAAATGTGTGGCTAAAATAAAAGTCATGGCCTGTTCCATGCTAACACGTACCCATCCGTATAAACCTCACTGTTGCCAATACCGTGCATACGTACTTCGTTCAACCGTGAACAACATGGGATGAGCCCGAACTGAATGCCCAGAATTTCCTTTTGTTTATGTCTCAACTGTTGATAATTATGTTCTCTGCGAAGCATAACATTTCCTAAATCTATCTATCCGAAACCTGTGTTAACCGGATGTCGCGCAAGGTCGCTTTTTTATTTCATCACCGCAGACAAACTCTTTTTAGGGGTCATCCGGTTGACTGATGTGTTTGTTGTTCCACGATAGCTTCCGGCAAGTGAAAATAGCTTAGCAGCTGACACAGTGTCTGTTAGCCAAACCTAACGGTCACATGGTCACTCGTCCAGTCATTCGAACGAAACAGATTGGCGTGAGGGCGGGGTAGGCGAGCGACAGATTGTATGAAACCCGAATGAATTGTCGCAGTTTCCACCCACTTGTGGTTTCCCGGTACCCAGTTACAAGAAAACAGAAGGTTTGGCGACCCACTATCCGGCAGCATAGCAGAACAGTTAATCATCAGGAGAAAGTAATGAATTGGCTTGGATTTCCGATTGTCTGTTTTTGCGGAACACATGTTTGGAACACAACTGACTGACTCACCGCACATCGCTATGGCGCTTATGACAGCCAAATGGATCTGATTAGTCAATTCAATATTGTGGTTTAAGGTGAATCCTGCTTGTGCGTCCTAAGCGGGCGCCATGTTTGGGACGACAGTTGCCACTGCAAAGCAATTGCTGTCACGGTAACGTGTGAAGCAGGTCGCAGTTAATAAATGACAAACCTATGCGATTTGCCTCAATTCGATGGAGTAGTACCTTACTGGTTTGATGGAGTGAAGCAGTGCTTTACCGGGCGGTAGACAGTTGTAGGAAAGGTGGTGAAGTTCAATAAAACCGTTCAGAGCCTGCCCGGTAGCGTAATGGCTAAGGCGTTCGACTCAGAATCGTTCGTCCTTGTTCGGGTTCGCGTCCCAGTACGGGCTCGATGGATGTACACTGCTGATGATGCCTAACAAGGATGAAACAGCTGTACAGTGCTTCCACGGTTTCTTTATAGTGAGTTGAGCGGTGATATCACGTGTCGAATGATTTCATGGAAAGTACTAACGGCAGTAACTTTCTATTTCTCAGAAGCGATTTCATCGCCGGAAACACGCTCGCGGCCCCGATCAATGAGAGATGCATAATCTAGCGAGACGCACAGCTCGACCAGGTTCTGTATTTTCTCGACTTTCACAGGCTAACTGTCCCATTCCAAATGAAAATACCAGTAACGACAAATTTATGCCAACGATATTTGTTTGGAGATAAGGCCTCTGCTGTCACCCAACTTGCTGCCACAAATAACCAGGTCATATATATCAATCCCCGTTTCCAGATCATGGTTGTCGGTACTCCCTCCGTGTGGTGCACGCTAGTGGGTGTGGGCGTGACCTTTCCACAACATTCATGCGTCAAGCAGAACGTGGTTTCCTCAGGATACCTCGGCTGGCTAACTTCGGAGTACCCTTAATGACTGTGGTTATTGAAAGACAGCTCTCAAACAAATCTAGTTAGGCTATTTTATACTTGCGAGAACTTGTAGATTTCTTGTCGTTGTCCAACTGTATTTATAAATCGGTGATTAGCACGAGAAAATTTGTAAATCCCCATGAGATTGACATGCAGAGTATACGACAAAGTAGTTGCATTTGTTCTGCATTTGCTGGTATCCATGAAACACTGTATGACGTATGAATATATATGTATGTAAATATGTATATATATGAATATGTATACACACATGCGTATGCATCAAGAAGACCACCGACCTCCAGCAAATCTGGATTTTTTTATCTAGAAGCAGCGAGTCTTGAACATTCATTTCGATCATGGGATCTCATCTTGATTGTTAAGGGTGTGTATAGATGGTAAATCCATGATGGTAGCCAACGAGTTTCCAGTACCGACTTTAAAAGCGGGGCGTACAAGTATGAGGATGACTGAACAAGATAGTACCGGGTAAACACATCTGAAGACCAGCCGTGATCGTAAAGCCAGGAAATTGCATCCACTCATCCTTATGCAAAACACAGTACTGACAACAAAAGTCCAGTTCGACTGCATTTAGTATGACAGCCCGTCATAGCTGAAGAGCAGTTAGGAGTCACAAAAGGCAGTGTGAAAGTAGAAGAACAATTTGCCATTGGCAACTGCACAGGGGATGCACACCTATTGGGGAAAATGTTGCATTCGGTATGAAAAATCATGCACCTGAACTGAATTCACTCCTATCGAATTGTTTTTTATCCCTCCAAATCAGTACGGTATGCTCATTTCGACATTTCTTTATCAGAAGCAACTGACCAGCTGAACGTCGTTATGTTGTGGACACGACATTGCGTTACAATACCAAGAATTCGTTTTCTTCAAGATAATTCGGGAAATTCTCTGAAATTGCTAAGGCGCTCCAAATGGACCTTGATAAATAATTCATTTTACTCGCTCTTCCACTATTAAGCTGCATTTCAACTTGAACTCATCAATGAGTCCTAGGTGAGCAACCGCATAATTACCCTACATTTTTCCAATGATCGCATCATGCTTCCAAAAGTCTCCTTTTCCATTAATGACCGAAAACCTACAATAGTATTGCGCTTCTTGATGGCTAGATAGCAACAGATTGATTTTCACGATTTACCTAGCGGAGGCTTTTACAGGGATCAAACAAAATGAAACTAGCCAAACCTATCTTTTAAATCCTTTTATCTGTCTCCATTTGGCAGCCGGTGTCAGGATTCGAGCCCTGAGGCTTCAAGTCCAGACACCACGACCTTATCCACATGAAAATTATCAATCTTTTTAAGCTGAAAATCTATGAAAACAGACAGTTACTCTAGTCGATATTATAGAAAATCATAATTATATTGTATTATTTTGCATAGGTCGAGCACCTATTTGTTGCGGTAAATGCGTGGTGCTTGACCAACAGTTCAAGTGGTGTCAACGGTTAGATTGTCTTTAACAGACAAGGGGATAGGAACAGTTGCGATTTTGGACTGACCAAGCGGAACATCTGTCACACAACAACCGTGACGATTCCCCCACGTGTGCCGTTTACACAGAACTGTGAGGCGTGACAATTCCGACTGACTAAAAACTGTCATTATTTCTGCGAAACGTGTTTGCTCTCTGGCGGACGTAAATTTAAACACACACGTGCAAGTCTTGCTGAAATTCATACTGCTCGCGCAGGAAGAACAATTTCGAATTGGTATTTGAAGAAAATAAGGAATAAATTATCTGAATGCCTAATTCTTCCGGCCGGTAGGAAGTGATGAACAGCAATTGTTACAACACCAGCGGCAGAAATGGAAAGGATCCTGTCGACAACCTAATTTAGAGAACGTCTCGGGAATTGAATAAGGACGCATTACATGCTAGTCAGGGGAACGAAATGAGCCCATTCAGAATAAAGTAGGGCATCGTACTAAAAAACCAATACGGTGTAATTAAGACTTGATGGTCGTTAAGCCCATAACTGACCTCCAAGGAATCTCTGGGTCGTTTTGAAATGAGGTTCACAAAAAGAGGTAGAAAATCATTGCAAATATAGCGGCAGTAAAATTTTAAATTGTCTAGTTTATTGTTCACTTATATTGGAAAGCTTTCGAAATATGGGGATCAGAAAATCGCACACGTCTTAGATACCGGTGACGCTTGGGCTAAGGGAGGTTTTCAAACGAACGCTATCTTAGGATAAAGCATGGTTTCATGCACACTGGGTCTAGTAGTGCAGCACTTTTTCCAACTTCAAAAGAACAGCACCAACAAGCTTCTTTCGAAAAAAAAGGTCCGCATTCTTACTACTTATATGTTATTAAGATCGCCAAATGTTTGTCACAGTATGGTGACAAACACGTCTCCAGTAATCGATCAAAGGAAAGGCTGTCTCAAATGTACTATTCCAAAAGTGAACAGTTTGGGCAAACACAAGGCAAGAGAAAGAGAATTTTGAGCAGTCTATTCGCAGAAATGCTTTACGGATCACCTATTCCCATGCACGGATCGGGCAAATGCACGGAAAGCCCACGCTCACCAGCTAGCGCCAAAACAATACGTCGTGTCGTGCACGTTGCACGACTGACTAAACTGCAATATTTGCTGACATTGGACGTATTTTAGTACGCGTCTTTCCCAATCAGGACAACAGTGCATGCATGGACTGATGCTTATGTTAGTCGAACTTAAGTCATGGAATTCAGTAGTCAAATAAAAACGTTCTAATTTTCGGATGTGATTCACTCGTCACTTTTGAAACATGTGCTTCAAGGAATGCGCTTGTTTTTTTTCACGTGGACGGTGATCCTGCTTAATATCGAAAACGGGACTTGGGCTGGCACAATTGTTGGAAACGAAGTCTCATTTTGTTTGAACCAGTGTATTATCCCCTCGTATCAAGACATCGGGAAGGCTGATTTCTATTCAAGATCATTGGTTCAAGACCATGAAAACGAGATTAATCCATAAAGTTGTTTGGTTGAGTGACTTTGCAGCCCAGTTCATCTGTAGGGTTAAACAAGATGCAGTTAAAATGTATGACCTTACTTCTAGCATTAACAGTTAGTATTAATTCCTTGAAAATTCCCACTGAGCACATTGAGAAAACACAAGTTAGCGAACAAGCTCGTTTCAGTGACTCGTACTCATGCAATTACATCACTGAATATTTTTGGAAAACTTTTTTCTTTAGGAAGGATTAGACTAGTCAGATAAAAACGTGGGTGAGGAAGGGATTTGCGATGTTACATGCATAACTTGAATACACATGAACGTGTTGGGTTAATTGTTTTGTTGTCTAGGGTTTGTACTGGAACAGACGGTAGATCAGGGGAGCTGAAGCGCAACCACAAATTGCTTTTGAGAGCACAGTGCAAGATTTCAAAGGCAACGTTTCCAAATATGCAGTGATGCAATGGCATAAGTACGAATCACTGAAAACGAACTTGTTCGCCAACTTGTTTTCTCAATTGGTATTAAATTCGATTGGGAACGAAAACTTGGCAATTATTAGTAGGTTATCTTGGCCTCGTGTTTGGGAGTATAAAGCAGGGCCGAAATAGTTAGTAAAACAAGAGCTTCTGTGGGAAGAGAAAGCTAGTCAGAATTCCTAAATACAACCTTTGGTTTTTGCTTCTCACATTCCCGCGAGTTAGGCTAGATAGCTAGGGCAATTCAGGCCAGATAGGACACGTTGCACTCTATTAGCAGACCTAATAAGAAGTGGTGAAAATAGTTGTAATTTGCAATGATATTTCAATATACCCAATCGGATCTAGGAACTTTAAAATTATAGCGAAATATATGTGGCCTACATTACAAATAGTGAGGTCATTCTATCTATCTAGGTGTACGTCTATCCACTCGTTTCTATCCAACCAATTATCATTCTGTCTACCGGCCGTTTCCTTCTGTGTACAGGGGATTCATGCAATAGTCCGATATCTAAAATATCTTCCTAATTATACAGCATCCCAGGGCATTGAGAATCGCTCCCTTGTAAATACGCAATATTTAAATAAACTATAAAACATTTTAGATGAGAATGATTAGACTACCGTCGGCTGTCCAACTTTCCCGGGTTCTTCACAAGTTTGCAATTCCGATGTTCTTACCTTTGATTCCCTGGGCTTGGGCCAAATCATTCCCAAAGGATAGCGCCAGCAAATCACGAAATACGTTCAACGAGAAAGTGTTCACCCATTTCATTTCCAAAACTTTAAACATTTCCTTCGCCGTAGTCATTCGACATTTCTCTATTTCATTATTCAATATCCCTGCGCGAAAATACATCACTGCTGCAGTCAATATATTATATGCGTTTACGGAACATTTTGGAACATTCCCGTGCACAGTCACACGGCCACCCTCAACGGTATTGAGGTAGGGGTGAACCTAGCCAAATGATTGCGTCTATTGGTCCATGTGTAAAATTATTTCTCAATAAAACGCACGACGTACCTGGTCAATTGTTTTTTGAGACCGCGCAACAGTATGTTTGGTTTGCAGTTGATTAATGGGATAAAGAATCAAAGATTCAAAACAATGAATTCACAGTGGGGGTGGAAGTAAGTAGGATATAGACCATCAATGCTTATCGATTGATAAATGGGCGAAAATGTTAGGTTTTCTTTGCCAGTGGATTTCACTTGGCCCGAACACTTACAACAAACCGAACTTCAAATTTTGTCGTTTCTTGATTCTATTTTATCAAAATAATCAACAGAATGGTTTTGTGTGATTCACGGGAATGCTGTCTTCTCTGAGTTGCGAAACTTTTTTTTCACAAACCGCGCTGGACTGCTTATTGATTCGAAAATATATATGCAAACCAAGCGGAAAACATTTATGTGCGATGGACACCACACGCACATTTCAATTTTCGGCTTGACGATAATAAATCTCATCTCAAACTACCCACTTTTCATTCGGCCAGTGAGTACAGTAAGGCGAAAAATAATTCTTTAGCCGATTTCTTCATGAAGATGCGTTTCCGCCACAGTAGGACAGAACAGATAGTCGTCTTATCAACCAAATCAGCGTTGTGGTTGATGCTACTCAAATGCAATTTAGTATTTAATGCACCACACTGTCTATAATAGCAGCAAATATATGTATTTCAGGTTCATGGTCAGCTGGTTTGTTTTACCAGATGAAAAAATTATCCTAGATGCGATGAATGTTTGTTAGCCCAGCCATTCCAAAATTTTTGCAAACAGCCACCCATATAGTCTGGAAACAGAACGATAAATGTACTCGACAAAGACATGTACAACTAGTGAAACAGCTTTGTTGCGGTCGGCAGACCAAATCTTACCTTACTACAAAATACACTTTTATGCCTTCTAATCCCATTGCACAAAATTCAATTTTCAAGAATCATTCATCAGAGTTGCTTTACATCTTTTATCGAAAATCGATAAATATCAAACCGTTCTGTCATCTTCGTGGTTGTGTTATCGATCTGAGCCAAAATGTGAGTGAGAACTAATAAAAACAATCTCGCATTCTTTTATCCCTGCTTGCTGGACTTTGCCAATAAAGCCATGGGGATGGAATACGAACTCCCTCGAATCGATCGAGAAATGAAACAGATTTCTTCTGCTTGACTTTAATTAGCACGAGAAAGCTTACTAAGGATCACCTAAGTAGCGGTTAGTCGTACATTACGGATGACATATGGAGAAGAACAGCATAACAATTTTGAATTGGATGGTTGAAGGAAGTTATCAAACAAATGGCCTCATTCGGCAAGAAATGTTGGTAAACATGGAAAAAATGGTAGCCTTAAAAAGGCAACGCTCGAAATTTGACGTTTTCTTCATTCTGCTCAGTTTTTTAAGTTTTCTCGATCAGCTGTGGAAAACCCGCATGCATAATTACCGTTTTCAGATGGTCGTTTTGTCCCCCCTAGCTATAAGAACCATTTTTGCGTTATCTGATAATTGCCTGCAATAGAAAATAAATCAATGAAAATTTCAAATGAAGTTAAACGCAATTTAGGTAGTAATATTTAGGATAAAACTAAGAGCCAAATCATGATAACCCATGATTCGCGGTTTCCACATACTCTATAAATATCATCGGAACCTGACTGGATGAAATTGATTGTGATATGCGGTTTGGAAAAAAGGGGTGGGTGCGGATTATTGATTGTTCGAGGTTGGGAATAGTCAACTGAAAATCGTACTCGAGACGGGTTAGCTGCTTCCTGTCACGCGTGAAAGGTCACGGTCAAGTATGTTTGGAATTTGGTTGGTATTCTCCGACTGCGACCAAGGTAGCTGCAGTAATTTGACAAAATGTTTCTGTGAACGCAGCGATGGGTTCAACAACCCGATTGTTATTGGCTGTGCTGTTGCCAAATGAAGCTGACGGATAACTTCCGACGAATTCCCCGGTACCTTGTAGACCACCTGGAAATCTACGTCATTCGTCTGGTGTCCTGAGTCTGCGAGGTGCACTGTGATCGCACTGGTTATGGATTTTCTTGTTCCAATGTTCAGCCAAGTTTTTTTGCTAATTCACACACTAGGAAAGAACATTCAGTCCTTTTTCTAACACCTTTTTAAGCACTTACCTGTCTTCTCCCGACTGTAAAGCTCATTAAAGTGCCGTTTACTGCAGCCGAAATTTTTAAAAAATGAGCTAGTGAGTAATACCGGACATGAAAATCTCTTCGATTTAGTCATGGGTAGTTCAAACAGTGCCGGTTCGGATCATTTGGAAACTTTATGATCAACAAAGAAACTGGTTAGTAAGTCGTGCCGAATCGGGCTCAGTAAAAGAGATTGGAACAAACTGAACCAAGTGAACACTGCCCTGAAACGTGTCACCAACAACAAATATTCTAACCGACCAGTTGGTACATCTTGGTACATCCTATTGCCAAAATGTAATATGAATTTTAATTTCACCATTCCTAACCGAAATCATGTGAATTCCACTGAACAGTTATAAATTTGACTGATCAGTGCGTCGAAGTTGTTCTTGCTTTTAGCACAATGGCATCTGGGATGTCACCTCCAGGTTCAAGAATTTCTTTCAGAAGACATTTTATTCTCAGGACCAACTGACCTAGGGAGTGTATCGAAAATCGATACGCCATGTATTGGTTTTAATTGTGAATGATATAATGTTAATAACACAGCATTGTTGGTGGATGTAATGGCACATCACATCTACCAACAACGTTGTGTTATTAACATTATATCATCCACATTTTATTCTGTTTGTCAACTCTTCTGAAATGACCTCAATATCAGTTATAAGGCATACTTATGACTGTTTAATTAAATCTTGTTTTCGAACGGGACTGAACAGCTTGTTCCATGGTTTCCGTCGTTTTCTATCGTCAGCAAGAAATCTGTTTACTTTTGAGGGTACACCAGACTCAAGAATTACGTTAAACGGAATGGTTTCTATTGGTCGATGAAAATTAATCACTGGTCTCCAATAGACATATGGGTTGAAGTCTTAATCTATGTGCACAGAAGTCCACAACGTCGACCATGATCGGCCGTAACCGCGCACGTAACCCCTTTCAACCGGTTGATGATAAAATCTAGCCCACTGATGCATTTTTTCTCCAGTTCACACGATAATTTTTCCCTCTCAGTCTAACGACTGTCTGAAACGATGAGTACGCTACCCTCTGCACACACGTGTTTAAACTCAGAGAAGGCTTGTAGTAATAACTTTTGGCAACGGTTAGGCTGTCAGAATGCTGATCCAGCCAACCAGCAGTGAAAACAGTGTGACCGTTCTAACCTATATATCGAACAGTATCTGGTATCGATTTCACTGTAGCGAACAAATAGCAGATAAAAACTCAGCAAACTACCGCGCAGTTCGTCTAACTCAGTCGATCTCCGAAATGTGAAATACCATGTAATTTCGATCAGAGCAAGTTGGAGAAACAGTTTTGTTTTAAATCTCTCTGGATCACGGATAACAAACGGAAAGTCACTGAGTTGTTTAAGAAAATCTGATCACTCCTCTAGCTTATACGCTTCGACAATCGCATTCTTATTTTATCTATTTTTTTCCTTTATTAATCTAATTGTGTCGATCCTAGTGCCGAACGCATGCAACGCATAAATCTACCTAAGTTTAATTTTGACTTCTGGTCATGCGAGCGCACTACATTTATAATATATATAGATGTACTTTTTAATATATATGCATATATATGTATAGGTAACAGACCACTCTTGCAAGCACGTCAAGGAGATGAATTTACGTGAGGTAATTTAAAGATCCTGTTCGTTTTCCATGGTGATCCCGTAACGAGGTTAGCAAATATGAGTTTTGCTCTTCAACCAGCATGTGTATCAGTAACTCACGTGGATATGCGAATTCGGTCACGTGACATTTACTAGTGGAGGGAAACGCAAGTGAGTCTCAACCAAAGCCGTTTCGTATGCCGTAATAACTTACGAATGATGGCTTTGTTTTCCCTAGACAGTGCAAAATTGCTAATAATAAACACCTCATCAAAAGTTTGCATTCACGACAAGCAGCCGCCTACTTATTCTCGTAACCTACGGACTGTTGTCATGATGAGAACTTTCAGCAATTTGTCAGCCATTTTTCTCGAGGCTGGTAGGCAGCCAGCCGTATAGAAAGAACTGGTACCTGATACGTTTGATATCTAAGATAAGCTTTTGCCGGTTTGCTTTTTCATATTTTACTTTGATTATTCATGAATTAATAGTGCACATCATTTTCAGAAGTGGAGCAGCAGCCTACATAGGGCTGTCAAATGGAGATGTTGACCGGCGGTGGGCGAATTCGAACCTGCGACCTTCAGGATGAGACACCGTGAAGCTGAGCGCCGGTAATTTGAAACCTCTAAAATTCATGCATCTCTGGGTTATCGACAGTCAATGCTTGAAAACATCCGGTAACATCTAACAAATGATAAATTCACCACTGAACCACTTCTTTTCGCATTCAAAACTCTGCTGATATCACGAATACAGTTTGAACAACGAAATCAGGCCTTCTTCAAGTTATCTTTATCAGTACATGCTGTCTTGAAAGGGAATAGTTTTATCACGCTTGGTGTTGATCAGACGCCCAAATGGTCGTCCGTTTAACACCAGATTATACGTCACGATTTACTGGCGCCTATGACTATTTGGGCCGAGGATGCAAAATGAGGTGCCGCTCACCTCGCATAGAAAGGGGAAGCCAATTGCGCCGGTTCCGGAGTACATGTTTTTTCCTTTAATCGGCACAAACGGATGAGTCACGAAGCCTTCTGTTTATCACCCACTTCCGGCTTCCATTTATTCGAGAACGCATAGAAATCAGTAGCATAAATCGAACAAAATTCCATGTCACGTTGCGGTGATGAAAGAAACACTTTATTACAGTATTTCAATGCATGCTATTAGCAGTCGTAGAAAAAAGCCCAGCGGACCAGCGAAGCCAGATTTTTTGATAATTTTGTATTACTGCGGTCAAATCATTATCCACGTTACTGGCAACTGACGCACTTCATTACACATTGTACAACTGGACGAATTCAGCCTGATACTAATTTGTCTTCCTTTAGAATTTCCCGGAAGATGTGTTCTTTTTCTAACGCATTACCTTTACAGGTTAGTGAAACGGATTGGATTTAAAATAGACAGATTTCGTGCCATCGAGTTAAGTTACACATTACTGAGTATGGCATTTGGATTCCAAATGTTTCACTGTCACTCGAGGTGTTAGCGTCATTCCATTTGACACCTCGACTGGTGATGAAGCATTCGCTTTTTGAATGCCACTCTCGGCTTTTAGAACCCCACGAAAACCAACAAACTGAGCTTTGACCAACATAGATTTTCCAACTCCTGAGGCAGAGTGGTCGGCTGGCCGAATGTGTCAAAAGGATAGCGCTGCGACTTTCGGAGGTGTGGGTCGCTGGTTCGAACCCTCCCAGCGCCGGTCAAATTCACCACTTAGCAGATCCCTGTTAGTCGCAGCCCCCTTCCTGAAAATGGTGTGCACCGTTGTTTCGTTAATAAAGGAAGTGAAAAATAAGGTCTTTAAATTAACTGGGAAGCATGTTAGAAAGCCTTAGGAACTGTTTGTTGATAAGGCTAGTCACCTGTGTTTGTTTTCCGGGGCACAAAACTGCAAATTATACAAGAACTGACCTGCCTTTATTAAATTAACTACCCGCATCCCTTTGTATTTCTGCCCAATGCAAAGTGACCTTAGCTTTGTGAGTTTTGCACGGCTTTCTTGCCCATTGCTGTTTCTCTATCATGGGGAATAATTCACAAGGTGGCAAAATCTATCGAGATGATAGTTAGGAAGTAGATTACACAATGCCTGTGGTACGCTAAGCTTTTGTTTCCGTGCGGTGCATTATCAGCAGACTATTTTTTGAAGTGCGCGCTTTCCATTCACGGTCGCAGCCCCATACCTTCCAAAAGTTACACCCGAACTGCCGGCAAAACAGTACCCCTCGTCGGTCGCGTTGTATCTGCAACGGTCAGAAACCGTCCGAATCGAACTTCAGTGTATTTCCTTGGATAGTTTAGCAATTTCTTGTGACGCACAAATAAGACAAGCCAAGAATCCAGTTCACTTTTCTGTGATGATGCGGCGGAAGAACCAGTGAGACTGTCGGATTGAAAATCCAAACTTGTTTTTTGCTCATTCCCCAGTTTGAATCATGTCCGTCTGTGCCCGCTCTGTGATTGCGACTTAACAAACTGCCTTCTTAGTAAACGCTTCGGCAAAATGATAATAAATAAAAATAGAATATATAAACAGTTCTAGCTGAAGTTCGACAAATCCACTTTGTTCCCATTCAGAGCTCTATGAAGTTCGTTTTCTCTGATTGTGCAAGTACACCAAGGGAACGTAAAATTACTGTTGTTATGAGTCTAACTAGGAGCAACAGAATACTAAGGGCTCTGATTGCCCATGTGAAATTTATCTGAACTTAAGCGGTGAAGAATTGTCGAGTTTTACCCCCGTAGGCTGCTTAAGACACTTCTAATCATTATAACTACCAAAATTACACATTCATTAACAGGTTGAAGATAAGTCTTGATTAAATAGGAAAATTTGGTTTAATGATATTGATGAATGGTCGGCAGCAAAACATTCAATGGGTAGAATTTCCTATCCGTGTCGTTGTAGCCTTTAAACGGGAAGCCTTATGGGGATGCTTCGTCTATCGGTCATGGTGTTTCCGTGGCACGTGACAAGTGCGTGACAGTAGTGGTTGCTAGAATCCACAAGACAGCAGGTTGTTTACAATTAAATGTGAATTTTGGATTCCTTCAACCAACCCACTTTGACCAATTCGAATTTTCAGAGATTTCATTTTGGCGATCAATTTGGTTTGCTAATGATGAGCATATGGTGTGACAAATCGCAAAGTTGCGATTTTCGTTGTGTTCATCATACAATTACACCATTCATCTTATGTGACGATTTGGATTGTAATCTAATGGACGGAACCGAGCAAATGAAAGTCAGTGCAACTAATGCCGGGTTAACGATGAGTACACGGAAAATTAATTTCCGTAGCCACTACGGAAATTGTTGTAGTGAACTGGTTACCATGGGAAATAATGCAGCTTATAACGCCTCATCAATTTCTCAGGTGATGTTCGTATGAAAATCAGCCATACAACGTCGATTGTTTAGTGATCAGCGGGGCTACGATGATTCTAAGATGCAGTTTTTACCACCACTACTGTCCCCGGCATCAATGCATTTGAAAAGTTAGACTTTGCCTTCGGATTTTATTTAACATGCACACGTGTGGTGTCAGTTTGGAATCGGGATTCATTTGCATAGTGGAACATTTGGAAAAACAAACCCTACGTGACCACCCTCGGAAGTTTTCAAGTTTGAGTAATGCAAAAAAGAAACACTGAGAATAAGTAGACCGCCGGTCTCCGTGTTTATTCATATATGCACGTATGTACAGATAACGTGCTTCCTTTGTCGGATGAGTTAAGACACACCTGAAATGACAAACTAGCGGAGATGGTAGGCAAATTGTTTAAAGACCCCTCGATCAGTATAAAACTTTAGAAAATCTGCAATCATTCGGCCCCCGAGCGACAAACTCGGAAAAAGTTTCATAACGCTTGTCTCCACTTAATCAAGCAGCCTCACAGGGAATACCGATTCATCTCGCGTAAACATTTCCTTGCTGAAATTACGTGTACCCCATTGCCAAATGCAAGCTGGCTAACAAGAAAAAAATAAAACGTGTGGAATAACTTTTCAAAATATTTTTTGTTCCTAGTAATATGCATGTCAGTGTTAACCGATCGAGAGAATTACTAATTCCTTTTTATATGAATCATTGCAGTTGGTTAGCTTAGTGTTCGTGCTTATTGGACAATCTGCGCGTTCACTTCAACTCCATAAATGCACTTCACAACGTTCCAATGACTCTCGAATCACATCTTATTTCTTTGTGACAGTAATCGATACCCTTCAACTAGAGACCAACTTTCATGTTCACATCACTTATTGCACAAAGCGAAGGGAAAGAAATCCTTGCCCGGTTGTAATATCCTCAAATGTTTTAGATTAGGGTCATATCCCCGGTAGCCGGACGGCGATATCCTGCGGTTAACACATTTACGGCCGAGCTAGTGGTTCTCTAGTGGCGAATGTTGCCCGAAGGGGTGGACTACAAAGCCCAAGGAATGTCACTGTCAATCCTCCGGTTATACCGTCTAGTACATTCATTCAGACTAATCAACTGGACAAAATCAGCTAGCGATTGATGATGAGAGAGATGTAACTACAAGTTTCATTTTGAACTAAGACTAAAAATGGTTTAGCTTGGCGATGGTTGAGACGGCTGGTTTCTCGAACAGGCAACGCTGCTATTTATTTTGCAACCATTTACTTATTCTCTTTTCACATGGAAAGATCAAAGAATACAAACTGATCTAAGTCCAACATAAGCTGAAGTACATGTTGGTTTGCATAAATCACAGGGCACTAATCGCACCAAAAGCTATCCATCTAATGCATCTTATGGTATCACAGACAGTGATCATATGAGTACACGGCCCATACATTTGTTCCCAATAACGGTTTATCACTCTGTATTGTGACCACTTCCATTGATCCT
>LUCM01006656.1:268620-311738 GCA_008360955.1 Fasciolopsis buskii
CTTCACTGTTCTCCCGTCATTTTTCCGGGATTATTAAAATGGACTAAAATTTTTGGCCGGGGACTAGCAGTTATTAGCCGTTTGTCCTTCATACCACTAGCTGAATTGTCCCTCAATCGATGTGATCAACACTTATCAGCATGTGAAAAATTTGCTCACAAAATTCTTTCTGATACCACGTATCCCCTGCACATTGATCTTTCAAAGTGTCGCTCTCATATTTCTACACGATCCACTTTTCGTCCCATACCCTCCGGAATCAGTATGTATGGGAACTCCACTGTCCCATATTCAGCACGAATTTTGACAAACCATGACCGGGTTTCAGGCGAATTCCTGAGCAGCCTGTCCTAATACGATATGATTATTCCTGAGTGAGTTCCTTTTTGCTTTTCACGAGGTGATGGGTGCATTTTTATTATATTTAATTTTTTACCCTGATTTATTTTCTATCCTCTTATTTTTTTGACTGAAATTCAACGCTATTGATTGTGCGCAAAAGGCTATACAATACAATAAATTGCTGAATGTGTAGATGTTGGCCCTAGAGGTTGCTGCGTCTATTCGTTTTTCACTTGAAACAGCGAACGCCTATAATAATTAGCCTGCTTTTTGGGTATCTTAATCAAGCATCCAAATAAGATGACGATAATCATTTTCACTGACAAAGTGGTTGGGTCCCTATTCCTCCTTTAGCAGAACAAGTTGACAGATTACCTCAAGTTGACCGTCAGTTGAATTTTACGGTACCAGCTTTCTTCGCCAATAGCCTGCAGATGCTTTGGAACCAGGTGTTGGCTAATTTGGTTCAATAATTTCTTTTGCACGGGCCGGCGAACACCGACGAAAACAGTGTTCACCTGGACGTCGATCTCCGAAGTTCTCACTCGATTTCCGTCTCTCATGATCCACTTCGACAAAAGCACTTTCTGTGCATTGCTAATGTGCAGCACTGCTCGGTCAGTTTCGAATAGGTCAACCCGTTGACTAGACATTCAATTTGACGGAGCTTGGTCCCGAAATACTATCGTTTTGTATTGCTTGCGAACTTTTTCTTAGTTGTAGTGCTCTTTTATGAAAAAATGCGGCGGTAATAAAATGCAGTGAAAAACGCGACTTCTTTCCAGGCAAAACGACATCCTCGTTTGTTCGGATGCCTGCCGGAAACGAAATTTCCTCAATGGAACAACCTGCAAAGAAGAAATTTGTGTCCCGATTCGTCTCTTTTGTGATGCTAATTAAGACAGTGATCAAGCTTCGGTAGACGCAGTGTCAGAAGAGATTTTCTGTGCGACAGTTCTACACAGTCCGTCAAGAGGCTCAGTAGATTTCTTTGGCAAGATAAATGTGCCGCAGTCTTTTTAGGTGACAGCCTCAGGTTCATTTAAAATGACTTTATGTTTGCATTCTAATCGGTAAAATACGTTATTTAGTCGACAGCCTTTGTTGGAAATAGTAAACGAAAAGCATTTATTCTTCCTTGTTTGTTTTTCGTACAGTGCTGGCCCAACGCTTCAGGAAGAGGATATTGGATGGCTCCGTATAGGGAAAGTCCCAGAAAATGGAAGGAGTTGAATCCATAAGAAAACAAATATTTATCCTCTATTCGGTTTTCCTGAAATAAGTAGTATATACGCAACCGTGCAAAGGAGAGAAAATGAATTCTCCCTGCTTGACCGTTACTGAATTTTTAACATTTCAACTAGGGTTTTCAAATAACGCTGGACTTTCAGACCCCGTTTTCGCTCCTGAATGGAATATGACCAAATGCCACCATGGACAACGTGAGTTCGTGTTTGATGGTCATCTAAATAGGTCAACAGATTCCTCATAGAATGCCGCATGAAGCAGCATCAAATCAATAACTTATGTCAGATGGATTTGTAAACAAACTGGGCGAAAATGATAGTTAATCTCCTGATAGGTTACATAAAACTGTCTGTAGAAAATGCGTTTTTCCGAACAAAAAGATGACAACCTGTCTCTGGTCACGTATGTCTGTAAAAAGGGCATGCTTATTCGAAAATCCGGCATTTGCGCTTCAACGGTAATCCATGATTCCATTTCAAGAGAAGAATACTTTCGAATAGTGCTTGTTGCATTTGATATTCGATTAAAACCGTAAAACTTAGCTGCAGGCTATTACCTATCACATCATATTTGTATTATATGCTTAGGTTGAGCGATACATGAATGTACCGTAATAACAAATGAATAAACATATGCGCAGTATATCAACAGTTACAGACAACGATAATGAATTCCATTTGTCTGACTATCAAGCGGCCGCAAATTTACTTTTCCCAAGTGATTTTGGGTGCCCGTGAGGACAACGCACCCAGCGATGTTTCTTGTACCTGCTTCAGTAGATAAACAGAATCTTTTTATCTTTTACTTCCTTTATTGATGAAATAACAATTTACAATCCGTTTCAGGAAGGGAGCCGCGGCCAGCAGAGGGCTGACAAGTGGGGATTTTGACCAGCGGTTGAAGGACTCGAACCCGCGATCTTAATGTCCAAATGCCACTACCTTATCCGATTGGCCACCGTCGGCCAATGTAGTAGAATAGGAAATTAAACCACTACACTACCTGGAATGCAGAATCGATGCCGGCGACTAAGTGCAGGTAACAGTCTGCAAGCAGTCAAGTCTAGCAACGAATTTGGAATCTGCAAGAACACGATCAAGACATTTTGTTTACAGTAAAAAAGAATCGGGCGGAATGTGGGTCAGAGTTGCATCAATTTGGGAGGCGATACAGCCGAAGCGAATTTAATAGAAACAGTTACGTAGAATATCAGTGCATGCTGTTTCCGATAAGACCTCAAGACACAAGAATTTGCTCCAGACGTATGTTGGTTGTTATCAAGGAGAAAGTCTCTTCAAATGATTTACAAGACCTTTTCAGGTCTTACTCTACTGAAATCATATTGGCGAACTATCGCGGCCGTGGCATTCACAATAGATATCCGTGTTGGTGATAGGAGATTGAAGTATTTGTGAAATAATTCACCATGTGATATCATCGTTCAACTCACCATTAAAGAACTATGAAAGCACTGTACAGCTGTTTCATCCTTGTTAGGAATCATCAGCAGTGCATATCCACCGCGCCCGAACTGGGACGCGAACCCGAACAAGGACGAACGAATCTGAGTCGAACGCCTTAGCCATTACGCTACCGGGCAGGCTATGAACGGTTTATTCAACTTCACCACATGTTGTTTCACTTATCCGTCACTGACTTGCACAGTAATCGACCCCTATAGTGTATTGTTCCCGCTCGTCCGTTGTAATAGATGCAGTGGTACATGACGTCAACTGCCGGTCTACATTTGTTTTCATGCTTGAGCTTATCATACGCCAAATGAAAGTCTATTCGGGTTTGACTTCGCTTTCTGTTCTCTTAAAGGTCAGAGCTATGAACCTGGTTATGCCTTTTTGATTTGTGTGCAACTTTTCAACCGCCTTCTTACAGCTGGACCTATAAGTGAACAGGTGCTCACGACTACCTGTGTATGAGTCTAAACTAACTTAACTGCGGCCCTGAGCAGATTACATATACATCACTGTGTTCGTTTCATGCTTAGCCACAGGTTGAAAGAAATCGGAGCTGCCTGTCCTAACCTAGAGCACAGGCTGACGGGAGGGGGATCAGTTTCTAGCACCAAAATGGTGACAAGTCTTATCAGTAATGAAACGTGGTTTAACATATGTTGCACACATTCTCTCTGAGTGGGAAACCGACCACTGCCGGCGAATCGTATAAGGTTTCCGAACCCAATCAATTCTAATCTCGAAATAGACCAGAGTTTGTCAAAGCCAGCAGCCATCCACCCCTCTAATGAGTCCATTATGTTCTGTCATAGCATTGTGATTTATTAACAACATTATGCTGGACCGAAATTTAACAAATTTTGCGACCGCGGATAAAACCTGATTTGCGTGTGGAGTTTGCCAACAAGTGTCATGCAGTACGGTTGCATATATATACAATCACGTGCTCCCGGGCAAATTTTGTTCACCCATCCAGATACTACTTACTGCCCTCGTTCCTAAGGTTGGCTCAGCCCAATTGACAATGAATTATCAACAGTTGTGGTTCTTCTGTGGACTCTTTGATGAAGAGCTTCCGTGCACGTTCCTGACGCTAAAGTTGACTTACAAGCTGATTCTTTTTGTTTGTGCATTCTGTAAGTATTTTGCGTTTTGGTAATTTTTGTGCTTCGCATATAGGCGACTACTTGTGCATCTTTTTGTCAAAAAGCAGTCAAATATATTAATCGCCAAACTGTTTGGACTTTACAATCGACCGCTATCTGAGAAGTGATCTGTTCGCCGCAAAAATAGTGAATGCGTGAAGAACCGTATCATATGGCTAGCAGGCGAAAAATATTTCGTTTGTCGAGTACCTGGAGTACAGGTGACATCAAATAAGGAGAGCCACACAGTTGAGAGTCAATTGTTCACTTTTTCACCCATTCATCTTGTCAGAACTTTCGACGAAGATGAAAACTTAGGAATCTAAATGAAGAACGCTAAGTTTGTCATTCGTTTGAATAAAAATAGCCTCGACATAACAGTTTTCATAGTTCACATTGGATTACGGCAACTGTTCCAAGCCATCGGTTATTTCACCCATACTGATCGTGAGAGGATTGCATGTTAGATGTCATTTATTCAGGTGCGTCAGATTGATTGGTGGACAAAATGTTCACTTGGCATATGGAAGTGAATGTAAGGTAGTAGTACTATTGAGTGACGTAAAGGCGCAGCTTCAAAGTGTCTCGATGACTCATATCGGTGACAGTCAGCGCAATTGACAAGTGGACTTGGTTTTGCAATACGGATGGATTAGTGGAGTAGAACCAAGAGCACCGAATTTTAGCACCCTGAAACTGGTACGAGGAAAATCGAAAACTTTGCTTCTTCCAATTATTTCTCGGAGCAGCCTTAAACAATGTGGCTGGCCCACAAATCCATTCCAGTTTCCAATCCAAGGATAAAAACGTTCTGATTGACGATGTCAGCATTTGAATCCTAAGGTACCTAGCCCACAGTCGTAATTTATTCAGGAAGGAGAAGAATTTAGGAGTCATGATAATGCAATTTGCAAGCGGCACCCCAGTCCTCGGTGCAAAAGGCATACAAAATATAGAACAACTCTGCGAGACTATCAAACTCTTAAACGGAACCCACAGAGCAACTGAATGGTGATAATGCAGGACTATTTCATTTCATCATATAGAACACGATGGTCATTGCATTTTGTGAATTCCCGTTATTTTATCCCTGCAGACTAGGTGAATACAGTTCTGAGGGTCCAAAACAGTTGGACCGCGTGCTACGCAGTCATTTCAAATTGCACATGAAGATAAGCTTCGGTGTTTGGAAAACTAATCGGCTCAAAGGCTGTGCGTGCGTTTCAGTTTACAGTTTCTCACACGTAAAATTGGAGTGCCAATTTTCTTGGACTTTTTGTCACCACCTGTCTTTCTCCCTTCTGGCAAGGTCAAAATAATCCCTGGACCATCTAGCGACAGATACGCGGACGAACACCCGTGTGAATGAGTGTACCGGCTACATTCGTGCCTAGTGAGTTGCTTTTTGGCTCCGTTCTGCAGAGTCAATCTAACATTCCCTCGGGGGCAATTTTTTTCGGCTATCTTTATCAGCAAAACAACTTTTTACACTGTCTTGCAGAAGGAGTCGCAACAAACATAGTGTTGCCAAGTGGTGAAGCTGAGGATTCGACCCATCGATCTCCATTTCCAAAAGCCATGATTTTATCCGCTGGACCACTACCGGTCATAGTTCTTTCATGACATCCGGCAGTACATGTCACACATCACTTTGGGCGGTAAACCAAAGCACTTCATTGTATGTGTAAATATAAGCAATTCAACCAAAAATAAGAACCCATTCGGCCACTCCTGTTTAGATCAATTATCATTTTTATTCGTTCACTTCCTTTATTAGTGAAACGAAAGTGTGAATTTTTCAGGATGGAATACTCGGTCGACAGAGGACTGCCCCACACGCAATTCGATTTCGAAAGTCACTTATGGTTCACGTTGTGTCTCAGTTTTTCTCCCCATTTCATCTGGCACTTTGTAGGACTCAACAATCTGACCAGTCGGTTTACCGGTACGTTACCAATTTCAGCAGTCTGCTACTCTCCCGTTCGGACTTCGAAAATTCGAGGCTGATGATAATCGATTTCGTCAAATCCCACGCCAGTGATGATGCATCAAATGGGATCGAGTCATGCCCGTGTTCTCGGCCCATGACAAGTGTGGAATGCACATACTCGGCGTGCGAATCAACCCGGCATGCCAGCGGTTAAGGCCGCACATAATTGGGTAGCATTGATGCACTGATACCCGTGACATGGTGTTGCACCCAGGCACACACGCACACCGAAAGACGCAAAGTGGGCCATATCGAATTAGTCAGTCCGATCCTCGTGGTCCTGCGATGACGACGGAGACGACGACAACAACAACAAAAATAACCCCAGGCCTGCTTATGTTCGTTTGTCAGGGTACGCGTCGTTTGTGCCACTGAGTAAATGCGCATGCATTCCACAAACACACGAACCAATCACGATTGCCGGATCACAGACACACGTCCGCACGGAAAGAACCGAACAAGCCAATTAGATCAAGAACTGCCAATGGCGCGCGCATGCGAGGGTTTTCCCACACGTGCAAGAGGCATGCGTTCAGGATGAACCAGTCAGTGAGGCGCAGGTCAGCAACAAGACAATAGACAGGACAAAGATAATCCGCCGCCGCCTGTGTTGATCGACCACGTCAACGAGGACAAGAGTGTGAAGGTGAACGAGCAGAAGACAAAATACAGAAGCAAAGGACAGAGCAAAGGTGCGAGCAAGCGAGCGTGCGAGCGACAGAGAGAGAGAGCGTATGTTTGATAACGCCTCCTAAACGTACTGTTTCTGAATCGCACTACAGGCTTTTGGTGGAATGCCTGGGAATTTGTAATAATTACGGGACAGAACCGACTGACGCGTACAAATTTTAACAATCCCCATCAAATCTACGATAGCCCTTCCTGTTTATCGGTAAGTATTTGCTCCGCGGAAAATTTGTATGACTTCAATGAACGAATTTTATGTTTGATACGGTTTCAATGACTTGTCTTACGTGTGCATCCCGAAATACAGTATTGACATGACCGTAATTTGATTATTATGGCCGCATCTAGTTCAAGGCAACTTCCAATTTTTCCGGATGCGAAACCCTCCTTTTCTCCAACACATTTATCCGGGCGTTCTCAGCCCAAAATGGCATGTTTGGAAGAATGATTTCTAGACAAGATATACTGACAACAAATGCGCGAAACGGAGCAGAAATGTCATGTTAAGTTCTGCTAAGTGCTTTAGTGGTGGTTTGTTTCAGGCATAACTGGATAGTGTTCACATAACGGATGAGGTGGACACTGAAAAGAGAGTGCTTGGGTTTGTTTCTTAAAAGTGAACTAATTATGTCCCTTTTTCAACTTATTGCTGATGAAAATCAAACCGAGCAATTCGGATAAAAGAGGCTCAATTTACAGTGTATTGCATTAAAAACACCGTATGGTTTAGCAGAGAGATATGGGAAAAACGGCCTAGTCTTATTTTAATTGGTCAGACGAACACCTTTGAGAATCAAAAAAATTCCACGAACGTGAATATAAATCACACGGATTAGCATTCAAATTGGACTCAAAACAAAAAAAGGCAAATCAATTTAGCTGGATATCCACGCGGTAATCCGTTCGCCGGGAAACGCAATTTCAGATAAACATTACAAAAGCAATTTTCAATCAATTTCTTTGAGTAAATATTTGGGACGATTTGAATGTCGGTTTACTATTGCTTCCGTCGACAAAGCTGTTCCTCGTAAATGCGGTTTGCACAATCCTGTTAACGTGAAATGAAGTAAAAGTGATGGGAATACAAAAACTTGCCCTAACACACCGCGTTTGAGCAGACATTCGACCACTGTCCGGCAGCCAGGCACACGCGGTAGTATGAATCCAAAACATTAGGAAACCAAACAAATAGACCATATACTGATTACCGTTTTGTGTGCTAACGGGAAACATTTTTCAATCACTAAACCCCAAGGCTGCTAGTTCTGTTCATTATTTCGAGTTAAGTGTGCTAGGAAAATTTGAAACAGAAGATTTTACTCTATTCGATTCGGAGCTTCCGAGAAGTGTGATTTCGTAGTGACTTTCAGTTTGATTGGAAAACTGGTCCAAACATTGTTCCTTGTTTGGCCGGCGGTAGCCAAGCGGATAAGGTCATGGAGTTCGGACTTGAAGGCTACCGGTCGGAATCCCCCCATCATCGGTCAACTTCCCCACTTGGTAGCTCTATGTTGGCCACCTTCCCAAAAATGATGTATATTGCTATTTCATTAGTAAAGAAATTAGAAAGACAAAAGATAAAAAAATCGAAACAGTATGACAAACGCGTTACTTCCACAAAGAATCAATGCGGCCACTGGAAAGGAAAACATCATTACTTACAAATGTTCAATGCGGAAACACATTTCCATGTCTAAGTGGTGAAATAACTGCACTGAACTAACGCTGAAGGAATCAATAACGGTCTCAGCCCGTCTTCTTTTACGCATCTTTTTGTGAAAAAAGATAAAACGGAAGTATATAAGCATGTCAGCTGTGTTACCCCGGGAAAGCACATTAACAAAACAACAGAACCGGCACATGAACACGAAGTTTTCTGAATAGCAAAACGGAAGCAAATCAATTTTACAAAAGGAACGTTCAATCTGTTCATTCAGGCAAACAGTGGATAGAGTAGGCGGAATTTGATAATTTGTCAACAAAGGTAGTTATTTTCACTTTTACTACTCACCCATTTTGATTCAATTATTTCCGTTTGACTGTAATTGGTATGCTGAAAAATACAGGCCTTGTTGCGAGTGAAACTGTTTTTATGGTGTTTGCAGGATTTGCCTATATTTTGAAATTCTCACTCCACCAAGAAAGCTCTTTTCTGTATCTGAATACTACCGTCGTGTTCTTTATCAGTTTTTACCGTTTAGAAGAATAAACGAATACCAATAATCTAACATTAAACGAGGTCTCTCATAGTGGACTAACGTGGACCAGTACAGCCCCAATAGCATCACACGGTAAACAAAATGATAAACTTATTACAATCCCTGTTGAATGGAGTCTCACAGGCAGAAGTGTTATGTTATTTTGCGCGTAAAACTTTCCGTTCTCGTCGGATTCGGTGGCTTTTACAAGGCTTTGCTGAATGAACTTGGTGTCTGTACATTCAGGAACCCCTCACCAGTCTAAATAACATAGGGCGAGGCTGGGCAGTTCTAATTTCATTATACACTACCGTGATTTATTGGAAGGAATTAGAAATTTTAGGCCATGTGGTTCTATCCGAAGACGTTCGATGTCCCAGTTTTCAGATGTTTGCACAAATACACTAAACTATTGGGAAATAATTTTACAACGACCGGCAATTATACCAAAACCTGGTGGGACATGTATTGTAAAAATGATTCTTTTACCAGTCGGTGAGGATAGGAAATGTGACACCATGGTGCTGATTTTCCAAACGGTTTAGCATACTGCAAACGCACACAAATCGAAAACAACCCCTGGTTTCCCGGGGGCAGTTGTACCGGGAAATGTGACTCCTTTGCCTGAGTTACTGATTGTGTTGTGCACCGTAACTTGTTCGTATGGTGTTCAATAGAGCTGTTGATGCTACGTTTCTATACATACCAGTTAGCGCGCTGACTTTGGTTTGCAATAACGTTCCAGTTCCTGACTGGCAAGAAGTATCGCGAATCCAATGTTTCATTTGCCCTATAAAAGAATTGCTCGGCGAGTACTAACTAAAGTGTCAATGGAAAGTACGAAGAAAACTCAAGTATATCTCTTCTACGATATTTCGTTTTTCTGTCTAATCAGATCTACGCGAGGAAAATTCAAAGCCCTTTCGATTAGAGGATTGGATATCTGCATCTATCCGAGAAAATTTGACAATGCCAGCGCCGAACGCAATCAATGGAAGTAAGTAAATAATCACGTGTATTATCGCACTGACATGTTGAAGAATTATTGGAAATCAGTTTGTTCGCCACTTTGTTTTCTCCAGATACATTGGGAAAAATTTATGAAACTCAAACACGGTAATAAGACGGACACTCTAAACTGCTTGATGACTGGTGGTAAGAGTAAAACAATCTTTCTCGCTGCCAAATATGAGATACATGTTGCTTTCTAAAGCCTAGGCGGAGGACCGAATGATACACAAATTCATAGGCTAAAGTGCACAATCATATTATCTTGCTCTAACTCAATGTTCCAAGTTCGAAGTGTTCGCCTAGATAATTTCGATAGATAATGATGATAGAACATTGCTTTGCTATCCAATTAAGCTTCATATGATAATATTTTAGGAACATCCAATGACATGCCTAGAATGTTTGTACAGAACTAATGCCACATGTGTACATGACTAAAAGACAATGACCAATGCCAAAATTTATTCAGTGGTAAAAAAATTAAAACAAATTTGTATTGATCGAATTCTGTTCACGGAAAAATCGATATGATGAAATGTAAAATAATTGTCCCATGTACCACAAAACATGTACGAACCTAAACAGTGATAGTAATGATTGGGTGTGTCGTCTTAACCAGAATAGAAACAACTCGGTATTTTGGTTGTTCCTTTAGAGAACCTTATAAAGCTGGTAAGCTAACAGAATGGCTAATTTTTTTTAGAATTTAAACTTGTTTCAAATTCAGGACCAAATGATGTAAGGAGTGTATCGGAAAATCGATGCGTCATGTATTGGTTTTAATTGCGAATGATGTAATGTTAATAACACAGCATCGTTGGTAGATGTAATGTGCCAACATTTCGACCACCATGGGCAGTCTTTCTTAAGGTAAGTTTTGCAATCAAATTCGAATGTTTTAAATCCAATTTAATTTTTGCCACTAATACTGGAATGTGCTTCTTGCATTGCAGCAGAAAGCACAAACATGATTTTTGTAAGACAATCGACTAAATTCTGGGGAAGTACGTATTAAGCAACTGATATATCACAGAATAATGTTCAGTTACCTACTATATAGATGGCTGGACAGTTTTTTTATTGTTTTATTGATCAGATGACGAATTAAATGATTAGTTTACTGATTGTTTGATTTATCGCGCAACTAGTTTTGTGACTGAGT
Source organism: Fasciolopsis buskii (assembly GCA_008360955.1). Lineage (NCBI taxonomy): Eukaryota > Metazoa > Platyhelminthes > Trematoda > Plagiorchiida > Fasciolidae > Fasciolopsis > Fasciolopsis buskii. The sequence continues at coordinate 279,873 of LUCM01006656.1, forward strand.
GAGCCATCGATTAACTGACGGACTGATTTATTGAATGACTGACGGTTTGGTTCGTTTTTCGCGAAGACTCCACACCGTGATGTCAGTTATGAAAAACTACTTTCAAAGAGGTTAAATGATAGTTACGATACGAGTAAGAGTGAAGCACAACCTAAAATGTACTTTGATGCAGCCTATCCAATCAGGCTAGACGCATTCCGTTCAGTGCAAAAGAATATTATTAGAAAGTCTTTGTAGAAACGATTTACGATGGCATACAAACGAATTTTACAATCATCAATGAACACTGAATAATTGGCTATCATTTAGGGATCTCACTTTGGGAAACCTCATCAGCGCAAGCACAACATTTTAAATCCACTTTCAAATGACCCAGAAGAAATTCGCTTGGAAAAGAACAAATTTCCCACGGATTTCCACTAACCCTTCGAACAGGACAAGGGATAGATCATGGTGCTCGTTCAACGGTTGGAAAATACATACCGTCAAAACACCCGAGTTCAGTAGACTCTCCATTTTTCCGTTTTCGTTGGGTCGTAAGTTAACGCGCAACAGAGGGCAAACTAGGTGTTCTCGAAAGTTGAATACCTTTTGTTAGCATGATGTGCCGGCGGTTTTCAACAAGTGTACCGACCAATCGTAAACGAGTTATGGTGTGCTCCATCAAGATACCGAGTGATCGTTGAAACAGCCGATTAGTTAAGTGGTGCTTATTCACAGTAATCGTTTACGTCTCTTCTCTTTTCCGTTTTTGAAGAAAAAGAACGTGAACCCACAGCAAACCGTGGGACGAAACTGCGATCTAGGGGCCCGGATGCAGGTATGTTTCCTCACCATGATATTTGCTCACTGTGGAACACAAGTATTCAAGGTCCGTGCTCTGATATTATTAAAAGTAATAAAACTCGAAACGGTCGCATTATACTCACTAAAGAATAAATCGTATACACATGCTTGTACATACACGGTTTCTATTCATCTGACAATTTTTCCTTGTGTAGGGATGCAACAGACTAGGTTATGCGATGATTATTCATTCTCCGTGATCTGTTTGCAAGCCAATTGACCTACAGTTCGTTGATCATGCGGATACATCATTTTCCATAGTTAAAATATAGGGGAATTTGAAATTTACTAAAGGTGTTCTACGGTCTTGCTGTGCGTCGAAATTCGAGTTGTCCTGGAGGAACCAAAGTGGTCTGCACTTCGCAAAAACATGATGCCAGTTTAACAACGGGTATTAGTATTTCTGGTGCGTATCGGTTTAAGCTTTAGCGAAGTATGTTGCAAGAAGATAATGTACAGAACTCATGTAGATGGAGATATCCGCGTGTAATTACCATTTTGGGTTGCTCTATTCCAAATTAGTAGCCTGTAAATGTAATCAGAAAGTCATCTCGGCTTTTAAAATCCTGTCGACCTGTTCTCCAACGTACACCTAGCCACGTTGCTTTAATCATCGGGAAATGATCTTCCTCTAGTGGAGTTAATATGGAAACCGTTATTTACTCGGTCGAACATGTATGAGACACAATGTAAGGCTAGTTCCATCGGATTGTTACACGTCAAATTCCAGAGACACGAGCCTACGAGTTATGTCGACCCGACCTTCCGTGTGTACGAGGGAGCAATCTTATTTGGATGAAATCGTACATCAGGTGTTCTGCTATGTCGATAGTGAACCAAGAGGGTAGAGATCCTCAATCGTTTGTTTGTTGACGTTCATTAAAATCAACTATTGAGTAGTTCACTGCACACGGTGCAACAGTTTCAGCATTTCTGGTTTGATTTTATCGTTGTTTAAGTCGAATGTTTTCTATTGCACAACAAAACGGTATCGTTATTTATTCCCTTTCTTTTTTGCGTTACACATTTCAAGTCAAATATAAAGCGCTGACCGAAGCGGAAGATATTGACACGCTGAAAAAGATTTTGCCTCATGTAGATTTGGAAACCGGCCTAAAACATCGTAGTGAGTAGAGCCTTCCGGGTACTGGGTGTTCGTTTACTAACACCTCATGCATGTGAGACCGCCGGCTAGATTTGATCATTCTGATCTGTAACGTGCTTTTTTCCTATTTCGGCATCCTTCAACTGATATTCTTGTTTCCGTGAGCCGAACGCGCAATTTCGTTGCCCGAAAAAGCATGATATCACGGTTCTCGTTTGTTTTTTTCATCGCTCTAATCGCTGCTTTCTCAAAATGATTCGGTTTATTAACCTCCACATGTGCATGTTCTTGTTTTTTTATTCCCGGAAATCAAGTTAGAAGTAGCCTTTGCAAGAATGTGTCATTTAGCATAGTATGTCGTGGTTGAGACAGTAGCCAACCTGTTGACATTTCGATCACCACCTGTCTTGATGAAGTTTACCCTTGTTGGATGATGTGCTGTCAACTTAGTCGACCGGACTGTTAGGGGGCGCAATTTTTTCATTTAATATTTCACTTCTTGCATCGGTTTTCTGCAGCACGTCAAACGTGGGTAGTGCGGACTGACTCAGATCGTATTCACCACAGTTTGGTGATATGAGGTTTTCGAGAAACCACTCATCACAAACCAAAGGTTCTCAGATGAATTTGACAATAAGGAGGAATTCATTGCTAGTGTGGCTTGAATTCACGAATTCCTCGGGAATCGTGTTAGGCTTGATACCAACTAGTAAAATCCCAGAGCAATAAAAATGGTTTAGACAATTGCTTTCTAACAGTCGGTATATCTTGTTGGCATTTTAGTTCAAACCAAGTGTTCTGACGTGACAGCACACAATATACTCACCGAAAAATATTATTAAGCAAACTGTCCTAAACATGACGGAGTTGTCCGTAAAAGGCATCAGCTCTAGAAATCGTGGTTGTCAAAGCTGAATCTGCGTTGCTTAGCGCTATGAGTAGTTCAACTCGACAACGATACGTGCCTAATGATAGGAACACGTCTCAGTAGCCACGTGAAGAGTGCAGACTCAGCTCCTTAGTTTAGAATTATTAGATGAGAATATTTTCATTCCATTCTATGAGAGACAAGGACGAATAGATTGGGTGTTTCTACCGGGCTATCGGTGTGGTACCGGTGAGCTTCTCGCAAATTGCCGTTGGAATGCGTTGCTTAACCAAAGTTGGTATAGAATAAAAACAGATGTGGGCAAACGGTGCGCATGCCGATCGACAAAAATGGATTTCGATAATCAGGGCCTAGTTTCGTTGGAATACCGTTAATCGCACGGATGCGGTTTCCACACTCGGCTGGTACGTAAATCTGTAAGAAGGCTTGTGAAAGACCAACATGTGGTAAGATTCTTCTTCACGTACGCTGTCTAGTTCACCTTATAATAATGGGGTTATCAAATGTCAGATTGGAGCATGAAATTAGCAGGCATGGTCGATAGTCCTTCAACTTACTGCGCCAAAAATTACATGGACGAACTGCATATTTTTTGCAGTCTTCATAGCTCACGTTTTCAGGTAAACTGACCGTGAACTTGTAGGACAGAGCTCTCGATTGCGAACTTCGTAAGTATTCCAACCAGGTCGCAGATTAATTTTTGTTATCTGTCTCACCACCGATAAAGTTCGGCAATGAACAACTCGCAAAATGCGCTCGTCTCGTTTGCGAAATTACCGGTTTTTTTAACATTTAATCGCGGATGCACAAGAGTGAGACAAGTTAGATCTCGGTTTGTCTACCAAGGAGAGCTGAAATCTGCAAACGTTGTACAATTCCACAACCGGAATGCAATGGTTTCAAGCGAACTAACACCACTCGCCTGTGGCCAACAGAAATAGACAATTAGCATTCACGCGGTAAAGCCATACTAATAAAAGTTCAAGCATCCGATTAATTAACACTTCACATCTAGTTAATAAATTACCGGATGGTTATCCTTCAATCATAGTGGAATGTCAAAACCGGTGATAGTGAACGCAAACCACAGCACCTGACTCTTTTCCTTCCGATAGTTACAAAACACAAAACCATAGCAACCAATGTACTAATGGCATTTCAGTGTGACCTTCATCACAGGGGACATCAGGGCAAAGGTCTGACAATACGGGGATTTGTTCTCTAGGAAATAAATACACCGATATGTACAGTTGAATACGGTATTTGTCCTGTTTGAAAAATCGTACAATCCCAGTTTCCTAGCACTGCAGCATTTAAGCGTAAGTACAAAAGTGTTTCTGTATTTTATACAACCAACTTGGGATTGATCAAGTTAAACTTTGTTCATGGGTGATATTTCTTGAATCTCTTTGTGAGTGGCACCAGTGAATTTCCAAGGACAAAAGTAGACAATTTGGTTTGGATTTGCCCTAATCCCCTGTCTTCAGGGTACCACACAGTTGGAAATTCTAAGACGGGCAGACTGAAACATTTTAGAGTACGTAGACAAATAGACTGTTAAAACGTCGTTAGTTAGACGATCAGAAGATTAGAGCGAGCGTTTCGGGAACATCCTTAGAGGAATCAAATAGGATTCATTGAAATAGAATGTTGAAAGTGCACATAGGAATAAATAACAAATTGGTCGACTGTCTGTCGTTGGCGACGATCGTAGAAATTGAACGGATTTTGATGTGAAATTTATTGGGCAGCATGAAATTCATTCTTGTTCAGAGTGGAAAATCGGTTATTCGCTGACATCGGACTGGCTTGTTCTGCATGATTTGTCTTCTTTTCCATACCCTCATGCATCCGACAGTGGAACAAACAAAATTTCAATTTAAAGCTCTATAGGAGACAAAAATCTCAAGGCGTGAGCCCAAAGTGAAGTTTTCTCAAGCGTCTCTGTGGTTGATCTCGTTTTTGTCCCACAAACAATCAACTGTAACAAAGTTATCCCATCAGCATCAGCGGTTGAAGTTCTTATCTCGTTTCCCCATGACTCAGCCTGATTTTGCCGAGTCTCAAAACCTGCTCAAGATAAAAAGCGAAGAGTGAACGGGGGTGCATGTGCGATTTATGTCCACCAAATGTTTGTAACTAAATAAGTCCAACGTCCTTTTGAAAACAGTCTCTCAGCCCGTCTTGTTACCTCTGACAACATCACTAATTACTTGGTGCTAGATTAGTAATCAATAAGAACGCATCAAAATCGTACATTTATGCAGAGTTGCTCCAAATAAATTGTAACGCTAAATAAAACAGACAGTTTAATCACTTTAGAAAGGCTTTGGTTAATGACCGATAACCAGTGGAGAAATCTTTTCTGGCATCAAACTCTGGTCTCAACGCTATCGGACTTTCCAAATTGGTAATTTCTCACGCAACTTCACATCGCTCACATGTACAGGCTGGCGATCAAGTTTTGCTAACAAGCTCCATGTACGTTCAAAATGCCTCACGTTATTCACCTCATTGCTACGCCCAAAACGCATGGTGGCTATTCCGTCGGGGGATGTTTTGATTGCCAATCTGATTACCCATTCAGTTTCCTTTGCCTTCGCTTCTACTTGGTGATTTGTTCAACATGCATGTTTCACATTCTTTGTGCAATCAAAACATCACAAACTCTTGGCGACGCTGGTTTGCTTATTCCTCTTCCTGCCTCCCCGTTTTGCGTGTGAAATCAGACACATTTGTGATAACGAAAGTGATCCATCAATTTTCGCTTTGATTTTAGCTGTTCAGCGTGATCCAATTACCGGTCTGGGCACGGTGTCCTCCTCGAACGGGGAACGAGCTCGGCCAAGAACCCAATCTGTTGGTCGTAGAAGTGAGTGAAGTTAGCTTGTTCGGTTTGGGATTTTACCGATAGCCGTTGATATCTTTCCGACACTCGCGTTTAGTGATGGTTAGTAAGCGACTTTTGGTTTTTTGGAAATAACAAAGGGCTAATTGGAACGGTAATGCCAATTAGGACACCACTGCTATTTCAAACACCGGGGCGGAGTCCAATAAAAGCAGCAATGTTGTTTCCAATGTCTGGATTTCTGTCCAGGCAGAGAAATCAAAAATTTCCGAAAAAGTCCAGTAAACGGCTTGACGAATCACAAGACACTGTAGATTACGAAAACTTGAGCATGTTCTCTTTACTGATTTTTCCCGCTAACCTACAGATTAAAATCCATTAGTCCGTAAGATAAAGGTTATCCGTCCCTATGTCATAAGTAACGGAACAAAACAACGCCCCTGAGAAATCTGACGGAGAATAGCAATTGGACCATTTAATCCCCTCGCCAGCTAGAAGTACTCAAGCCGTTGGCGGATGCATTACTGCTAGCCTGCATTGCAAACTGTCATAAATGGTCTGTTGGCAAGCCTCATTTGCGAAGTTTGAGTCACTTTATTCCAACAACGTATTCCTAATACACGTGCAAAGGATAGTCATTGAAATGGAAGCTTTGGTCAGAAATTTGATTCTTCCAAAAGGAGGCTCTTAAAAGAGCTACAACCTCGTCTCAGTGAATACATCTTACGAACGCGATCGGACAAACGTCTTAGTGCAAGCATTCTATCGGACTGATGCACCGATGAATTCAGCGCTCCGACTTTGAATGAGATAAATCCCCTGGCCTAAAGGAATTTAAAGCCGTGCGTGGATATTATCCCAAGTTTCATACCAGTGGTAGGACAAACATTGCAACAGCACGTCGATCAGTCTGCTTATTCTTACTTCTTTGATCTGATACAGCTAAAATTCTTCCGATCTATTGTCATCATTTTTTTTCATTTTACTATTATAAAATTAGCGGACGGCCTAGAAAACATATAGTACCGTCTAGCAGGTACATTCGAACAGAGGGGCAACCAGTTTGCTTGGCTTCACCTTCCCTTATAAGGTATCCAAGAATGAAGTTTAGTCCAAATGCGCAAATACTGATAGAATAGTCGACTCGAATACAGGATAGCGTTCACTAGACCATAAGTATGGATTGCTGTAGTTGATTTTGTCTTCTTTTTATGACTACAGTTTAGTTCGCTGCAGGAATCTGACAGTGCTGCCAAGTCAATTCAGTCCCTAGTACCATTATCCCTGTGACAATATGCTCCGGTGTTAGGTACTACCTCCCCGGTCTGCCCTTCTCATGGGCTAAGTGGACGGAGAATAATCCAGAAAGATAGTTAGGAAATAATCAAAGGGACTGTACGATTGACTCCAAATACAGGATCGCTAGGTTTCCTCTGTACTCTACAATTGGGATAACCTACGGATCTAAGTCGACTCAAACTAGTTAGTCCACTGGTTAAGACCTTCATACTCTTTCGTCACGTCATAGACTGATCAACTCAAACCACTTCCTAACTACGATTTGCCACGGACTTATGGCGAGGCAGACGGCCTGCAGACACAAAACTTACGTGACTCAGCCACTTTATTCCAGAACCTTACTCAACCTTTGAGTTATTAAGAAAGTGTTTCATACAGTTCCCTAACGGCGATATGCAAGTACAAAATCTGTGTTGACAAAATAAACAAACTTAAATAATAAAGGAAGCGGCTGGGAAAAGCTTCTTCCACAACTTTTGAAGTACGACTTCGTTGCAGAACTCACTTCTTAGTTCATTACAACTAAGACGTACTTCTCGTATTCCCATCAGAATCCATGCCATATGTGACTCGCCTGTTATCCCAGTGGGGACTAATTCCGATTTGAAGACCTGAGCATTATCTACGCTAATGTTAACCTAAAAATCTCGGTATACAGCCCCAGTATTTCAGATACGTAAAACATGGAGTTTAATCTGCACAGTATGACTCCTGGCAGCAATCTTACGAACCTGTGGCCTTTTGACAGCACTCCGAATAACCTTGATTGCGAAGTACGTTTCGTCAGATTTTGCGGAAGCCCATGTATGTAACTGGTTAAGTCAACGAATCTCCTCCACACTCGAATCCCAAATAAGAGTAGGTCTGTTGTAGGACTTACATGAACCCTTGCGTATTACGTTCTGTCTTATAGTCGGAGGGCAGTGTGTCGCTAAATGACAACTTCATTGTCCACATTATCAAGCAATTCAGTGACTCAGTAGTTACCACTGCGCAAAGAACACCTTCAGATTGGTTGTGCATACAGGAACTTCTACTTATCGAGGAACAGTGATGGTTTTTCAACGGCTCAGTAAGCCAGAAGCTGCGCTTCTGGTAATCCTAAAAGGCTACCTAGTGGAAACATGTCGAAAATTCATGCAACAGCGTTTTACTGTCGTGATTGTCTTTTTGAATGTCAGGAGAAGCCGACCTACCAGGTTAAACGAACTTGTGAAGCACGAATCAATGTTAACTGTTTAGGACCAGTCAAACGGACTACAAAGTAGGGTTGTCCACTGATGATTACGGAAGTATGATCTGAACAGAGTTTCGTTTTGGTAGGTCAGCAGTTTTTTGAGAACGGCGTAGTATCTGGCTCAAATCTTTCACCACAATTGTAGCTGAGAGTTACACTTTAGAGTTCGTGAGTGATCACACCGTGATACCCTGGGTTTAAATCGCTGCATGAATGACCAATTAGGGCAGGACAATTTATATAATCGCACCGACTCAATAGTTGGTTCTTTTTAAGACACTAAGCATGAATGCGGTAAAAGACTTACTCCAAATCCCACTGGGGCCTAATCACTATACGGGGAGTGGGAAGAACAGAAAAACGTAACCTTGAAATGTGGAGTGCCCTAAAGCAACATAAGGTCTCATTAGGCCAGGTGTGGTAGTCAGCCCAGTGGCAACCATTTGTGAGAGGCGGTTAATTCACTTGATCACCTCCCGCCAAGTACCAACACTGTGAACTGGAGTTTCGCACATGTGAGTAGTTCGAACTCAAGCATGGATGACACCGACACTAAAATCGAAAAAAGAACCACCGAGCAAACAAGACGGCCTTATTAGAAATCATTGCCGTGACTTTCATAATCTATTCATGAGCTACCAGTATTCAGAAATGACTTGTCAATATTACTGGGGTCCACAAAACGCGAAGGAAGTTTGTACAATTAATGTCTTTTACAAAGGAATAAAATGCCTTGCTATTCATGTTAGGGCAATAGTTTTGCACTGAACAGAAAATAAATATGTATTTCGTACATTCCATCAATTTAGTTATGCGTTACATTATGTCAGGCTTGATAGTAAGAATATTCCTGAGGTAGCCGGAATGTGTTTTTACATAAACCGCTTTCTTCTCAGTTATTATGGCTTGATAGGAGTGACTCTGGCAATACCATATAAAAAGGGACCTTCTGAAATACCGCTTTGTGATTCGGTATATTTTAACTGTCCTTGTAGCCTACAATCCCACCCTGATCGCTTGGGACGCGGATACAGAGAAAGTGGAATCCATTCGACCGGCGTCCAGTACCAAACGAAGTAAGTGGATGATGTTTTCGTGCTGCGAGAAGCATGAGTGTGTCAGGTTGTGACCGTTTGTGGGACAAAATGACAGTCAGTATACGCTGCTATCTCCTGCAACGTTTGTTGGGTAACGTAGAAACTTGTGGTCCGTGGAGGGGCGTTGGTCACGGAAGTGTCCAAAGCGAATCCACGCAGACAGAAAACAAGCTAAATATTTTGTCTCATGTGCGTGTCACCTTCCTGGTCAATGCGCTTCGTACCATAACCCAGTTGATACACTTTGCTGTCACACAAACGAGTCCCATTTCGATAAGAGAAACGTGATAAACAACTGACTTTGGGCTACAAGCAAAGGATCGATGGGAACAGAAATGCTGAATATAAATCACCGAATCAAAAACTTGAATCGGTAACGCTCACAGACATTTCACCGATTGCTGTTGACTGCGGCATGACTGGAGCCCGAATATGGACGCCAGTCATACTTCACTGTCGAATATGCCCCATCGGTGGACTTCCATGCCACGTGGTCAGGCTCCACAGTCCCATTAGAAAATGTGACTTTTAATCGAATTCCTCATGTTTCCTGGGAATCAAGAAAATCCAGTTAACATCAAGTTTCTCGCAGTAGAATGTCGAAATCTGGGTAATCCTTGTGATTAACCAACTATTTCCCCCACTTCCTACGTGCCTTTTTAAATGATCACTAACAAGCTTGGAATATATTAAATTTCAGCCATGCAGATTGCAAAATTTGCAAAACCTGACGACTAACTGTCTCGTTCAGATATAAGTAATATGTGCATATTAAGTACGAAATTTTTCAACCGTACACATTGGACGTTGTATCTGAAAACAGACATAATATTGGCTGACGATTGGCATTTTAGTTTTGTTTGTGAACAGATGTCATCTGGTGCGTCAAGTCGAATCGTAATAAACGTTGTAGATGGATCAGCCAACCGTTTACTTGCTAAATAATTCACAAGAAATGCACTCCCTTGGGGAAATTGTCGATTGTCAGGTTACAAATTCTTGTGATGTGCACCGACGACAATATTCGACAGGTTCGTCGTAACCGGGCAAAAAGTAGCACAAAATTACCAATTCAAAGACAGCAAGAAATACAATTCCGAGCGAGATGATCGTCTGATCTAGGTGTATCAAAGAATAGGCGGTAAATCTCATTCGCCTTTGCCTATCACTCCACCATTTGGTTCCGACTTGTTTGGAATATTTCGATAAGCTTTGATTCAGATGAATTGATTCCGACGAAAAATTGACAATAAAAATAATTCCATTTGTCTCAAACAGCTTGAAAGATTGTATTTGAGGGTAAATGATAGCAAGCTAATTGCTCCAGTTTCTTTGCTTTGAACGATACCATTTTTGTCACTCTGAAGAGACTAAAATGTTGAATTCTTCTTTCAACTAAATAGACTCCTCACTTGTTGAACCTGAGAACTATTCCACCGGTTGAAGAACCAAGCAAGTTGCTGTGACAATTCGCGATGCGCCTACTCAAACAATCCATGGTGAAATCCTCGGATTTAGTGGGCAGTAAAACTCGCATTTTTGTTCACGAAAACGATACGGTAAAAACTTGGGTATTATTTGAACCCTCGGTGCTAAGAATACTGTTAAATCATCGTCGGGTCCCTGCTTAGCAGAAAGCTGGTTTTGCGATCTCCTTCGAATTTCACAAGAGCGAACGGTTAAGTCTTCTGAGAGCTATATCGTCACTGGGAAAGACAAAGCAAATTCCTTAACGCGTTGTGAGCCACTAGACTTTGAGTCGTACTCGATAAATTCTATTCGAGCTTTTAATTCGACTCCGGAAGATGGACCCTTAATCGCACGCGCCCTTCTGGTACTACTAATCAGCCAGCTGCTATTTGAGTAGGCGGAAAGTAACTTTCATAAAATCCTCCAACAGAGAAAGTCGGAATCGCTTTTGTCGTCATTCGTCTTCATCAAGTGCACACTGATTAATTTGTGAAATAGAGTTGCTTCTTGTAAGGGTTCTATTTGTGGTTACTACACTTGGTGTCCTTTGGGGAGTGTTTCGATACCAGACACAAATTTTGTAAAGAATATATTTTAAGCTTTCCCTCTGAGTGGAATGCTTTCATGGTTTATACCGATCAAGTGACAACATGACCCTTGGTTTTAATAAACAAACGCAGTTTGCGTTGGACCTTTTGTGCTTTCAGGCAACTTTTCTGTATCTCGAATTTTCTCACATTAACGACCAGTACTAATACTCCCAGGGAATCAGAAACGGTTAGTCTCATTGCTGAATTAGAAAAGCCATACCAATTGGATAAAGTATGAAAGAACTAATTCAAGTTTGTGCATTGTGACACACCGTCCACAATGAAACTTGCTCAAGCACAGACAATAGATTCCAGGTGGCAGCTCCCACATGGAAAAGCTAATTGGATTTCAATGAAAATACTACTCAAACACTGAAAAGTTCATGCAATCGTGTTACTTTTTACACACTCCATGCTGCGTCACGTTGTTGTGTTGCTCGTTACACACTACGAGGTGACCTTAGAATTGCTGAGGTCAATTGGCGAGTTAGCATGTTGAGTAACTAACCGGGGATTAAATACTGCCTAATTACTATCCACTAACTAGGGTTATGTGTACTTCAAAAGCACAGAGATGCGTGTCGTTTCAAACAAACGGAGATTACCTGAGGACACCAAGCCAAATTCTGCCATCCTCAGCGAAATACGGTGCAGTTAATTTGAGTGCAATCTGACCACGAAGAATAGCTGTGATGTTTGTTCGTGTTTGAGTATTGGGATGCAACCAACAGTACGATCAATTAAAATGTTCCACATCGTCATGTGAATGGAACAGAGATATTCCGTTCTATCCGTTCTATCCGTTCTATCGTTTGTAACGACAAGTACTCGTTTTTTGCATGTAACGAACTGTGACGTTTTCGAGGTGCCGATTTGTCAAACCTAATCAGGAATAGTTATGTTCTCCGAATCACTTGAGAACCATTTTACTGTGGATCAAACCAGTCCCCTTTAAGCGATGTTTCTTTTCTCACCACAGTGAGGTATCCGACTAGTTTCGACTAAAAATATTTGATAGGTTGAAATAGAAGTGAGAAGGAAAACGCTGTAAAAGCATTCAGACAGAAATATCGAGTTTTATGCTCTCCCGGACGTCAAGGTTTCATAGGAGGTGTCCAAATATTTGTTCGTTTTACCTGTAAACGGACAGTTAGATTTAACGGTATTTTTGCAAAATATTGCAACCACCAAATCGAAGAGAGATGTGCCAGTTAGACTGCAAAGGCTCGTATCACAACGACTTAGGTGTTATGCTAGAAATTCAGACACCATTTCGATTTGGTTTTCCCACAAGAAAACATTGCGATAAAGGCTGTTCGGTTTTTTGTTGAATTTTGTGGAACTGAACACGATTGCCTCGAAAGCTTGGCTTTCGCCCTCAATGAACTGGGGCATTTTTATTCGTCAGATCGATTTGTTGATAGTGTTTTCATGAAAACCAAAGTTTGGTTTGATCAATTCATAATCTCTCCCTGTGTAAAACCCTTTAATTCTTGACCGAACCGGTAACATGTCATACAGGTTTTACAGTAAATAATTTCGTTAGCTGATATCTGCAGTGGTTTTATTCCCTTATTCATAGCATTTCTCTGATTGGTGTCAAAGCTAAAAACAAACCTGGGATTTTGTGACCTGTCTGATATCATTAGCTGTTTACAACTATCGAATGTTGCTTTGTTCTGCAAACTGGACCCATGGCTGGGTTTTTAGCGAACGTGGTCGAGTTAATCGAATAGTTAAGTCTCGCTAATCAAATTCAACAAAATCACATGTTTCATTTTGTGACAAGACGAGATGCCAGACGATAGAAAACCTTTGTTTCTCGATCTCAAGGAATCTCTCACTGCAGCAATTCGTTAGAATTAGTTCCGTACCCAAATGAAACTGAAATGGCACGGGGATAGGTTAAATTAGCAATTATCGCCGGGTTAATTCTGACAGGGGCAGCTAATCGTCGTGACTAATTAGTCCCTCTCGAATCGGCTTATTTTTGACAATCCAACCGATTTTCCGCCCACGGTTGCGTGCATCCTGTGACCAGCCCGTGGTCATCCTCGGCTGACATTTTCACCATGATTTGGGATTTCAACCGAAGTGCATTTGTCAGGGTGAACCGAGGATTTTGTTATGTAAAGTCCCATCAGATAAACTAGAACGGAACAGAAAATGAGTGGCCTTTTATCAGAACCAAATGACCTAAGGAGTGTATCGGAAAATCGATGCGCCATGTATTGGTTTTAATTGTGAATGATATAATGTTAATAAAACAACCTCCTCGTTGGTAGATGTAATGTGCAAACGTTTCGACTACCGTGGGTAGCCTTTCTCACGGCAAATTTAACAATCAAGTGCTTTGATTGTCAAACCTGCCTTAAGAAAGACTACCCACGATGGGCTTTTAGTTTCTTATTTCTTCATGAAACTGAATCATAGTTTCTGCTTTGTTTCCTAACTAACCGATTACATTTTACCTCTCATCCTGATGGCGACGAAAGTCAGTGCATCTTTATTCCCGTCGGCAACATTCCCTAATGTACTATATGAAAGGAAATAAAGCTAGTGAAAATACTCAACTGTTATACAGGTTTCCCCGGTGGGGAACAGTAAGTGTTACTGCATCGTTGGAGAGAGATTTAGGTTGGGAAAACTCTTGTTAATTACAAAACCTTCAGTATGGTCTCTGATTCTTGCATGCTCCTTATTCTTTCCAGTATATGGCAGGCATGTTTCGAAGCAAGCAAACCAAATTCACTTTCTTATCACTGGATATCCTTGAATTTGCTTGCATGTCGTTTACAGAATTTTGCCAGACCACTACATTCCCACCTTAGCTAATGTGTTTCCGCATGGCATACAGCTTCTTCCTAGATATAACGTTTTCTGATTGTTGCATCTATTATTCGTGGAACCTTTCGGGACTGACAAATGTAGGATGGGCCGAACTACTTAGTTACAATTCAGCACTTGGAAATTGCCAGACTGTTATGCGGCTCACTATCACACAGAGTCCAACGGGAAGGAGAAGTCACAACTACGGGTTTCTGTGACATGCCAAACTTAGTACTTCACTTCTTACCTCTCTTTGCCAAACACACATAATGAAGTGGAACTCACGCCGAAACGTCATCAATGACCAGTTCGCAAAATCATGTCTAATTACTTGTGGACATGATGTATGCACGGTGTTGTAGAAGCATTTCCCCTAGTGTAGGCATCAAAAAGCGGAAAATGTAGACTGCCTGTGGTCAGTTGAATATGATTTATACTAATTCATTCGTTGTGCTTAGCGTGACCTTAATGAAAGTCATAACGCCACGAGCTGCGCAGTCAGCATCTGAAGGATAAGTACACGAGAGCTGGGAATAAATCCATGAACAATTTCACTTCCGTGATCGTGTTACAAAGGGTTTGTTTTGACCAATTTTCGGTGTTGGGCACAACGATTTGGATGTTTAACTACAATGCTATATTTAATAGTTTGCAAATTGGTCGATCATGTTTCCCTCAGTTCTTGAATGAAGAAATCATTGTTTTTGGGTCACGTTCAAAATGCCGAATCAAAACAGGCAAGTCAAAGTCGCACCAGGAGTTGTACGATATGGACTATCTGTTGTCGATTTTTATCTCTTTCGGTATGCAAAATAATGTAATATTAATAGTAATTGAAATGGGGGCTTCTAATCTTGGCAAATTTCCACAAAATATTCCCATGCGCGAAAAAATGACCATATTCCCAAGCACGAACAAATATCCGTTTATTTCTGACTGAAGTTAAAGCCGTGAATCGAAATCTATTTGGACACAGTACATTTGAAAAGCAAGCTACAGTTTCGCTGTGTCCTTTAATTCTGATTTATTCTTGACATCAGCCGGCTATTCCGATGGAAAGGGATAGGTGGGTATGTGTACATTCCCACCTATATAAAGTCCAGTCATAAGTCACTACACATTGTGGAAGAATCTTGTCTCTTCCTTGGTTTGATCAAATTTCCGCTCATTAATGTTCCTTTTATCACGATAATGGTTGCAAGTGGTAGGCATTTTCTGACCAACATCTGGTCACCACAGATGGTTATAGATTCAAATCCAGAGTTACTTGCTTCGAGCTGAACACAACATTTTTTCAGACTTCAACGGTCCGCTTCCCAATGTTCATTTTGCAAATGACATTGATTAGTTCGGGCATTTTAAGCGGCCTGAACTGGCAGGCATCGTCACGTGCACGCTGACTGATGCACATGGCGGTAATCTCCGGCGCTGTTTCGGACAAACAGGCCCTGATTTGCGAAATCAAAGATGACAAGATTCCTCGACCGAAATTCGAAATTAAAACAAATTTTGCTCACTCTTTGAGGAAAAAATGGGTGCTTCAGCGAAGCTTAGCGGTTACTTGAAAGTACCATGCGCTATTTAAGTCACACGATTTCGGTGCTTCCGTAAACACCGGTTAAGAGCAGGCGCCCAAAAAGTTTATAGACCATGTAATTTTTTTCATAATTTTTTGAGTAACTGCTGACGACATTTCCATGCGGATGGAATCACTGAGCTCGACGGTTAGATTGCACCAGTTTACTTGTCATAAGTCTGCCGTTCCATTTTGCCATCATGCGTATTGGTGGCTGATTCGTAGGCCATCGCGGGGTTTACACTCGTGGGCAAGATGCATCTGTTTGGATAAATGTTGAGAAAGCATAGCCGTTCATGAACTGAGGCTTGTCGGCAGACAAGCAGATTTGGATGGCACACGGCCAAAGATTTCCTCCTGGGTTCTGAGTATTTATCCGGCTTGTATCTTGAATTCTGAGTGTTATGAGGCGATGATTGCAGAGTAGTTATAATTACTCCAAGAGTTTTGCGGAGAACAATCTTGCGAACTGATGTAAATCACAAGCTGCCCTGTCAACCACGCCTCGGGGAGGAATAACAGAACGAAACTCACTAACAGGCAATGCGACTGAAGTGGCCACTGATACAGTGAGTTTGGTCATAAACTAAAAGGCCGTGCAACGTGTACAACTTGTTCGCCATTGGAAAACACCGCAGGTAGCTCCACTCTAGTGGCTTTTCGGTAGGGTTCATCACCAGTGTAGTCTAAACATTCCCCGGTGGCCGATAACCAATCAGGAATGGGAAATATTTTCAGTCAGGACAACCCACCTAACTTCCTGAGTATTTGTCTAGTTTCAGCATTACAATATAAAACAGTATTCTGTTCCTTAAAAGTCTAGGAGGATAAAAGTGGCTGTTGAGTAATCCGGACACATTTTTCTGGCACTAAAAGTGCACTTCGTCATAGTAAGAACGGTTACAATTATCGAACCTTTGTGACTGATTGTCGAATTTCGAAATGGACGGTCGGGAATGACAAACAGGCCAAATTGTGAACCGATTTGCCTGGTGTTCGTATTTGAAAAATTAAAAAATATCATTGAATGTAGTGTACAATCATGGAAGTAGGCAGCTACATTTCGGTTCCTATCAGTGTACGAAAATTAGTGGCAAGTAATACAATCGTTGTCTGGTAGGCGCTCACCGGCACAGCCTGTAACACATTCCAACGTTGATACACGCTGGTTGCCTAATAATCGGGATCTTGTTGATCTTAGAAGACAGTTCGGGGAGAACAGCCGTTACACAAGACTTGGTTAACTGGAACAGATCGCAGGGAAAAGATCCTATTTTCATCCTGAGAAATGATGAAAACACTTTCGTTACATTAATAACGGACGTAAAAAGATGAAGTAAAATAAAAATGAAAAGTATTCGGAGTGAAACGGCCGATTTTCTCGGAGATGAAATACCAAATTTTGTGTCTCCAAATGCAACTGAGTTCACTTCACCGCCCTCTTGCTTAGTTCGGTTCCGTCAGTCAGCCGGATATGATTTTATACCAGTTATGGTCGATACATCTATGTGTCACATTCGACGGATATAACTGGATTTAACCAATTATTTTTACCCCTTGGATAATATACTTTGTAATTAAATAATGCACGGATTTCCGTATTCTGTAAGGATACACATTTCCAATTCGTAACCAATTAGCCCGTAGGGTTTTTGCGATGATTGTCGACTATTTAATGAAAAGAGTTTTGCAACTCAAATCACAACCATAAATTCAGTTCCACTGTTAGCTGGCCAGTCTGACAATTCATCCGACTTATTTCATTCAAAGCATTGTTGTTCGAAATGTCATACCATAATGTGCTAAAATAATTTCTGCGATTCTTTAAAAAATGATTATTAAGGTATTTCTGCTATACCAATCACGAAATCTCTGCATATTTGGCCATACGTGTGACATCGAATTCTTCTCATCCTTAATTGAAATATTTTCAACTCTCCGATCCATAGTCGAACAGGAAGTATTTTAGTGGAATCGGACTATAATATTGTTCTCCTTTGATCGTACCATGAGTTCAGCATTCACAGTAGACATCGGTTTGACTTTCTCAACCTCTAGATCTCACAATAGAAGAGATATTTGGGTTTAGAAAACAGAGGCCTTCCATTTCAAACAGGTTAGAATTGCTCCGATGTCTGACATTTAGACCTGTCACACACCTTTCCAGTTTTTTGATCAACTTACTGATTCAATCGTTTTTAACTTCTCCTATGTACTGATATGCAAATCTCTTAATTCTCACAATTAAAGCTAGGTAATTGGGACCAGGAATATCGATCGATAATCACTGGGTCAAATTGATTTCAGACGCAATATTGTAGATTTGGATCAATCGGAATATTTCTTGTCATTGAATAGTCGACTAGTTTTGAATGATGTCGTTTACAACATGCTGTCGGTTCCTGTTCGATGCTGGAGCTCGATCAGCGCTAAGTTTGTTTACAATGTTGAACTGAGAATCATTACCAAGAATGTATAATCGTGACTGAAATGTGCATAGATCGTGTGTACCAGTTGTGTGCCTCTCAATTACTGTTTTTTTTTCTGAACTCCTGTTAGGTTCACACATGAGCAAAAGGAACCCGGTCGATCGTGTAGGGTATGTTACCGGTTTTCTGACACTGGTCCTCCGTCGATCCACGTTGTCGAATGGAGAGTTGAGTTACTTGTTTGTACAGTCAGACAAGTAGTGACCAAAAGTAAGGTCCACAAAGCCTGAAAACTGAGATGCTATGCACAATTGGCAAAGCGATGGTTCCATTTGCACATGTGCACTACATGCTGCGGCCAGTCCGCTAGTACGAAAAAAACCTACTCGTCATTTACACTTAAACCACATTGTGAAAGCGAACAAGTATGCAATTTCGGTTACCCGTTGTGACACAGAACTAGGGTATCTTTTGGAATAAAACGTCTAACCCATCTACTGCGTTCCGAAAATTCTGCCTAACAATCAAAAACAGGCGTGCTTCACTACCAGGTGACTTCCACAAACTGTGAACTGAAACCAACTGATGAACAGTGACATTCGATAGCAGTGTCATCGACCACACACACGTATCATTCGAAGACATTTTCCGTCAACCGACAGTGTACCATGCAGGTTATTTCCCTAGTCGTACCGGATTCGACCGAGCTATACGTTCGCGTAACCTCCAGATATATATACAAACTTCCGTGGTGGCGGTTGAACAGGATATACTCTCTGCACGAAAAAATGGGAAACGTGTGCCAAGAGTGTCGAGTCTTCGTGATAAGATTTTGACACTCAGCCAAATGGTGCGTCACGTGGTGCAGGTAAACCAGTGGTCTTAATCACCAACGGCATTCCAACTAGTGATAAGTCTACGTGATGGGCATTTACTGAACATAGAAACATGTATACATAGAAAACAACACTGCCGGTGGAAGTGATAATGAGCCGACGTTTCCATTACTAAAAGCAGCCTGTCTCACTAAAAGCTTCCAAATGACCCGTCGATAGCATACGTCCTGAGGAGGATTGTCCTTGGCAAACTGAGGTGTCAGCTCATTATCACTCCAAGCCGACAATGCCGTGTTTTTGGAAACCACAGGTACTTTCTTATTCCACGTCACAGGAGGTGGAATCTCATCGATCAGCTCCATACAGTGGCTGGAATTTGGTAAACTTTAACGGAATGATAGCCAGTAATCAGATTAAGAGTAATCCACATGTCCGAAACACTTTTATTTTATAAATGTTGACTCCGACTTAGCAAGCTATGCCATCACAGTGTTTCATTTTCAAAGCTGTCCAGTTGCCATTTTCGTGAGATTGTTTGTTGCTCGTTCATTCTGGCTTACTTTGGAGCAGACTTTTGTGTTGCTAAGCAGGTGGAAGTAACACTGCAAACTAGATATGACAAAGAATCACCAATACGGGAACCATTATCCGTTTTGCATTCTGGCGGACAATTTCTGCCGTATGCGGACACAACACCACGAAAAATCGTTTCTGCACGCTGCTCAGTTTTGCAATGCAGAAACTAGTCACTGTTATCTAGGACAAATTATTCGTCGAAACCATTCAATTTTTCGCTAAAATCTGAAATACGTTGGTTAGTTTTCATACTTCCGCGTGAAAACATCTTACTGCATTATGAAGCTCTTTTGACTGGCCATCTTTGGTTTACAGCTTATGGTTGCCATTCATTTCGCTTCTCCTAACTTCTGAAGTATTGGACGAGCTTTATCCCAAGGGATTCATCATCTGCTTTGTACTATCCCGTTTCATGATATCAGCTGGTCTAAGGGCATCTTCATTTTATTTTTCACCACAGGGAAGATCCATGCAAGCGAAAAATTAAACCTGCCAGTGTATACCATGTTTGCGAATAAACAATCCACAGTTAGGCAACAGGATGCCAAACAAGCCCGGCTGATTGATTTTACGATGTCCAACAATTCGTAGACAGATGGCTAACGTTACATCGCTGGATGATTTCATTAGACCCGCACACGAACAAGCGCAAATCCTTATCAGCATCCTTGCACCAACGCACTGTTCCAGTTCAACCTTTGGTAGAAATGCTTACCGAATCAAATTAGCATCTTCTAAGTTTGTGTCCGCATGAAAATGACCTATTTGACGCAAATTTGAGCTATTTGTTAGGTCAATTTAAACCTCATAGCAAAATGCTTTGTCTCGGTCCTTTTTTAGTCTACAGGTTCACACAATACATTACTGCAGTCGTTGTTGATCAGGAACGTTTTAGCACCACGGGCAATGTTCAGTCACAAAAAATGAGTAGAGTACATAGTGTCACCACACTTTGTATACGTTGCTTTGCTATAGTGGAATATCAGTAGTGTAAAATTCAGGTCTAAAGTGTTTGGACAAAATGATGAAAGTTTGGCTATTCAATCATTCGATCACGATTTTTTCACTGAAGTCTTCCTGCGAAACTTAACTCAACTGTCTGACTGCCGAAGATCACGCAAAACCAATTAAACAAAGTCGCCGAAGTTTGTCACGACGATTACAATTCAGTCCAAACTATTGATTTCACGTTAAACAGAACTTACATTTGGCTAAGATGAACAAACTAAAAACATTTTGCATGAGACAATCTAAGATGAGAAAAGTCACAAAATTCAGTCGTTCCGATTTGGTACGGAATTTGTCATTGGGGAAGAAGCAATTAGACTATCAGTTGAACCAGACCTTCCGCATACGCATTCTGTGTTCGATAAATATGCTTATCGATTCGGACGACGAGTAATTTGACTCAACAAAGTCAAACGAATGAAGATAGTCAGAGCGATCAATGATTCGCTTGGTAGAAAAAACGTAGCCGATGGGTAGAACAAAATCCTGCCTGATGTTTCTAGTTCGTGCAATAAGTTCTCCGGGATCTCGGACACGTTACCCATCGTTTTTGTTGTTGTACACACTGTGACTAAAACGTGATTCGTAGTTGATCGTTGGCAAATTTAGATTCTGGCTGGAACATTCTCAGTCCCGTTAGATTTTTATGTAGCTATTTTTGGTCGTATTGATTATGCATTCTCAGTTGAATGCAAAATTATCAATGGCCTTGATGTCTGTTTTCTTTGGCATTGGCACAGAAAATTTGTTTTGCTTAAGAGCGATAACAAACACGAAGTTAGTTTGATTATTTTTTTTAAATTTTAGTGAATGGTTTGTTGTTCATGGAACGTGATCGTTACAAACTTTCAGCGAACAGTAGCATGTCTGTTTAGTTTCATTACTAATATACTGTCCAGAAAACGCATGCACATGTAACCACAAGTTTTCAATGGTCTACATTGCACCATGTTGCTTTTAGTAGGTTGTACAAGTATTCTTCGAGTTCTAGCTACTGGACGGTCCGGCAAAAAGACTTGTCACACACTGCTGGTATCTTGTCAAACTCCAGTTCATAGGCATCGTAGATTTGATTTCACATGGCAACTAATAGTTTCCATCTCTTTCCTACTCCAAAATGGCAATCTCATCATGACCGTGCGAATCTTAAACACCAGAAAATGGCAGTGACAAACTGCACCATCACAGATCAATTTCAGGCACTGATTAGTGAATTGTGGTTTGATGAAAATATTTGCACAAATCGATGGAAAAAGAGTGGGCGTTGACAACGGTGAAGTGTTGCTTGGATAACGTACGCAAAGTTGGAGATATCTAGGAATGACAATTGAGAATAGTAAATAGAACCGTGTGCACTGGGGACTAAAAGTTTTTGGTCCATTGTAACCTATCAGTATGATTCTGATAAGCCATAATTTAACTTCGTTTCACGTTAGAGTTAAATGATCTCCAACCAAAGCATTTTCCCCAAACTGCTGTCAAATATGACACTGGGGCGGGTGTGGAAACCACGATTCCCAATGGTGCTGTCCCAGTTCTTTGACTCAAGGCGAGCCTATCCTTGGGTTCCCATTAAGCTGACTTGTACGCAGTCTGAAGCACCGAGTATCTGTGCTGGTCGGACAGATCAAGGTCACCGGTAGCCGAAGTGACAGGAGATTTTCACATTGTCGGTTGGCGACATCGCGGTCACGGCATACCAGAATGCATGCGATACAGGAAAAAATGGACTGAAGTAATTTTGACGTGAATGGATACACGCCATTTGTTATTCTTTTTTGTTTATTGATTAAGGCTTTCTGCTGGACAAGGCTGAGCAGCCTGAAAACGGGAGAAAGCCATCTTGAAGGGATACCAGGAAAAATAACTTTTTGAACAATGTTTTTCCATTTTCTCCCGTGAAATTCAGCTCCAAGTCGTAATCCAATCTCCTTAACCGGAGATCTTGGTGACGAAGTGGACAACATGCGAGCCACCAACCGTCCCCGAGTGGGAACTCCGAGAGAACGTGAGTTTCTATGCTAGACCCAGTCACCGAGTCATGACTAGTGCAAATTAGTTTTCAACTTGTCAGTTCCTTGAATCTCACCTCCATCCATTTGATCAAACCTCATGTAGTGAGTAGTCCAAACTGGCATGTCACATTTCTGGTGAGCCATATGGTTACCAGTTAGGGAGTCAAGTCAGGGCCGGGGAATTAGGCGATCGAAATTTTCACCAGTCGCTATGCACAAAACAATGGCGGTTTTTAGAATGAACCGCTTCCGCGACCGTAAATCCTGTGTTCAGTTGGCAACGATGTAGTATTAGTAAGAATTATGTTGCCCTCTGGATATCGTTATTCAGTACACGAAAAATCCCAATAGTTCGGAACTGAGGCCATAGCTATTAAGAAGTTTCTGAATGCTTAAGTGTTTGATCATGGATGCACGCGGACGTGCGACCTTCGCGTCTGGAATTCACGATGGTACGCTGCTGACCGCAGCCAACTATCATTTCATCATTCGAGGTCATGTTTGTGTAAGCCTTCCTCTGGTTGCGGATTTCAACGTAATCGTAAGAACTCACACAAGTGAGTCTCGAAAATCCCAGTTAATTAACGCATGGCGAGCGTAAGTTAGCCTAGAAAATCCGCCTTCTGGTTTTGGCTAGCAAACAAAACAAACAGTTCGCAATTCATATGAAACAAAAATGCCGACTCTGGATAGCCTATTTTTAAACTGTTCATATATTTCGATCTCATGGTTTCCCCCTCGTGATCGAATGTTCTGCCTGAATTTTCTGTGGTTATCTCCGAGGTGAACAACGCGTAAAATTACCGTTTCAATCATCCACGCAATCTCAAATGCTTGCCCGTGTGGAGTAGATGTTACGATTGCGTAGATTCTCTTGTAATGTACGGATTTTGCGTAGAAAAATGTCAGCAGATCGGTCAAAAACTCTCGTGTCGAGAACAATAATAAACTGACCACCTTTTAGAAAAGAAAGAAAAGAAACGATCGATAGAAAAATTCGTTTAGTGACTGATTTGATATTGCTCAGGAGGTAGGCTGAGATTTGTTCCGGTTTGTTGGCATTCGTGCCAAATACGGGACAGTGGAGTTCACATAGATACGATTCTGGAAAGTATGAAACGCGAGACCACCGAAAAGAAATACGAGAATGGGACTTTTCTGGAGAACTGTGCAGGGAATATGTGGAATGTGAAAGCATTTCGTGGGCAAACGTTTTATATGCAAGCTTTGATCACTGTAAAATGGACCGTTCGTTTAGTGACATGATGGACCCCAGGCTAATAACTGACAGTCCTCGGTGGGGAATCTTACTACTAAATAAAACTGCAAACGTAATCAGAAAACAGTGAAGAATGATTGTAAAGATACTGATATACAAAACAACAGATGGTACTCTGCTCCACCTTGCAATATCAACGCCCTCTGATCTGAAATGAAAGCTCTCGAAGATTGCTTATGAAGATGGATATATGAGAAGCGTACTTCAAATATGTACCAATACTAACCGCCAGACACTTCATAGATTCAACCTTGATAAATGTTTCTGGGCTAGTGAACCACAGTTCGGACGGACAGACTGATCGGGAGAGGACACATTCAAGACAGTTAGCTGTGCCAGGACTTAACCCGGCTTGCACAGAAGAATTGTTATTAGAAGACAAGTTGTTGGAAATCCACGGAATCTTCATTGTCACACGCGGAAAGCAAAGGATAGCATGTATAGCTTATGCCTACAGGTGATGGAAGGGACTTGATTGATAAGCCGTCGATGTACATGGAGAACGGATTGGCGAAACAACAGACGCCTCAGATACGCCCAAGTTGTTAACCGACGATTTTGACTTTTTGCCCCCTCCGGTCTCTACACACCCCCTCCGCCCCCGCACCCCCAGTTTTGTCCACTGGGTTCGATTGGTAAAGTAATCAGATAGCCAAGCTAATAGAGGCCTGGGACAACCAAATGTTTCCAGTTTGTGGAGCAACATAGATGACGGAACAGAACCGAATGCAGACAATAGGGTAATAAGGCACGCAGTGCATATTTCGTTTATGCATCTGAAGACTTACAATTACAATGGACATAGGAGGCGATAGCTTCCAAAGCGTACCTGTTAGATTCACAGATATTCCGAAAGCTGTTATCTGCAGGACTTATAGGATAGCGTACGCGCTTAAACATAACACGCTCCAATCGTTTAAGGTTGGTTGACATCAAGGGAATGCGGCACGAAAGTAATTATCAGATTTTCGGATGGGAGCAGCAGTGATGGGTCTGTAAAAGCAAGGAATAAAAGAAAAGCTTAACTAGATGGTAATAAGCGAGAAGGCATCAGTTGGAGCAGGATCTTCGTGTATTAGCAAGGATGCGGGTGGATTGCCATTGCCTGAACCCGTGATAATTCTAGTGGTGTGGGGAAGCTTGAATATGTGTTCTCCGGTAAAATGACAACCGGTGCATCATCATTCTGCACAAATTTAACTGGGGCGTAGGTATAGGGGTGGACGAGCGGGTGCTTAATAGTCTCTGGGTTAGCACCAAATTCCACAGTTCTCTTCTCTGTCCACCACTACAGCTAAATTTCTCGCCTTAGGAACCCGCGATTGTCAACGCTAAGGATCTGGTTCGAGAATATCGTGTCAAACTGTTTGATTTTGCCTTTCATGAGGCGAAGTTACGTTTTACTCGCCAACTGTCGAATAGGCTTTCAAAAGGACAACAAATATCAAAGATTGCTTTGTCCGCCACTGTGAAAAGTTCTATATTATTATTTGACAACTGTTCATACCGGAGACATGCGCGTGATTCTAGGAGAACAAGTATAGGGTTACAATGGTAAAAATTTAGGAGAAAAATTCGAATTTGATTTGTTTGCCCGAATGAATCGAAAGCAGACCTCGGGCATATGGTAGGCCCTCATAGAAACAGACAATGGCCACTTGATGTAATGAGTGTGCCCAATCTCAGAGAACACAATGAAGGATAATTGATGAGAACTCTGTCTAAAGTACAGTTTCTTCTGGCGAGAGTAAAGAAAAGACCTGTTTAACCAAACGCAGTCAGTGCTAGGGTCGATGCCTGCAAATTATATAAGTTGGTCCCGAGAAATGGGGCAATAAATGAAAAAAGGAATGAGACTTAGATTTCATGTTGTGCAGGTTAGCTTTAATCGTACTTCTATGACGAGAAAACCTGAGATGACACCGAGTTCCCCGTGAGTCCGCACCACCCAAGAATTCAGATCATGCAAGTGTGAACAAGAATTATTGATTGGAGCGCGAGTGCCATTTGGAATATTTCGGTCAACAGGGAACGGATATTGGGACTGAAAAATCTCGGAACAGACATCCTAGCCACGGAAGTGCACCTAAGAGCTACCTGCTATCAAGCACGAATGCTTCTTCTGGTCGGATATGGTCCTTACTGTGTTTCGGTGTCTAAGTCTAACAGACGATTAAAGCCGGTCGGATGTGTGAATGCAATGACGAAAAGAGGCCAAAATGAAGCCCATATTCAAGCGGTTGCCCAGCTAGACAAAGGAGGTGCGTGCGATATCATTGAGTCATATCGGTTATTTCCGATGCATTTGGTTATGAAGGAAATAAAATGCATAACACATTGCGCAAGTGTATGCATTTGGAAGTGTCATCAGTGTGTCAGAATAGTAGTACCACTTACACATACCTCCAGCAATGCAGAGGATAAAAGAAAATAGTTAACATAAAATGGTCAAAACAACTAAATTGTCCGTGCTATGGACGGGATTCGGGTGCTGTTTTTATTTGCTTGGGGTAAAACACGCCAAGAGTTGCCGCAACATCCACTTTTCGGGTTATCCAACTCGTACTCCATGTGCAGCATGGCACTTAAAATAACAAAGAGTTCATTCAAGCAAGACAGAGGACACTGTTTTGCTCTGATTAGAAAAACGCAATTTCGTAAAATGCAACATGTAAAAGCGAAATTACGGTCTTCAAGCTGTTTTAAAAAGACCCCACTTTTATTTACCTGTAAACAGAGATTAGCAATTCAGATAACGCGATGCCATCCTAGGAGGAAATGAAACAACAACACCTAAACAGAACACGGAATAAGGCCGTTAACGGGGTAGAACAGAGAGCGAGACAGCGGAACAGAGCAGAATGGAAGAGAGTAACACATCAAATTACAACGCGGCACAGCAAGAGGCGTGGGAAACGGCGGAACAATATCGAACAGGCGGGGGCAGGACGGGATAAAGGGACAGAAATAAAGCAAGCATTTATCTCATTAGGACCGATTCCAAAATGGATGACTCAATCAATCCACATATTCGATTTATCTAACGAATTAATCGAACGCATAAGTGGGAAAACCACTCCTCGTGAGATACGTAATGTCCTGGTGAGTCACATTGCCGCGTGAGCTAGAAAGTGGATGGTAGATAAATCAATTGCACTTCTGTCACTGCTGGTTCAAAACAAAATAGGATGAGGTCACGAAATCGGTCACTTGTTCCCTGTGCTAGCCCGACCGTGTTTGTGTGTGCGCATGTGTGTACAGGTCTATTTGTACATTGGCAAAAGCAAATACGACCACAACCGGTGGTGTGCACAGATGCATTTGCACTTCCCCCTGGTTGTTCCACCAAGGAATCAGACCGCACCTCGTTGGTTTTGAGAGAATGAGCAGCAACCAACGTTTTGCCACGTTGACATTTTTGACGCGCCCACGAGAAAACACTCGCATTGACGAGGTCAATCGTTGTAGTCCTAACTTTCTGGTAAACACGGATCGATGTGTTACGTCTTCCCGATACTGTATAGCCTCAGTGTGGGCACGTACTAGACGAAATAGTTGGTTCACTAGTGAATAGTAAATCTGACATTTGTCAGATAACATGACCGCCGTTTAAGAAAGGTACCCAAGGATCACAATTACTTGCGGGTGATTAGCTTTCTATTGGAAGCTATTTCATCCTTTAGACCTTAGCATTCATGCCTAGACCTCAGGTCACCAGAAAGTACCAGACCCAAGTTTCATTAGCATTGGAGCTCAACAGCAATGGGTTTTTCTGGAAGGCCAACTATTATTAACCAATGGTGCAAATAAAATTGTTTCCTACGGACGAACTGGGGTATGTCAAGGTAGAACCACAGTAGACCAGGTTATTTTCCATGACCTATCTTGTTTTGGAATTTGGGTGCGTTTTATCAGCCTACAGGTCACCAAAACGTAGAAGTGAATGAAACTTTTGTCTCTTAGTAAGTGCAACTTTTACCCAAACACGTTCGCTTGGCTGATCACTTTGATTATTGCCACTTTTGATCTATTTACTTTTGTATATACCGATCTGAGTAACTCTGATGTCGTTTTGAATGACACTGAAGTGAATGCCTGCATCTCATCGGGAAAAGTGATGAATAACCAGAAACAAGTGAACGATTAGCAGCCATTTTTACACACGTTTTTCGGTTGATTATCCTTACTTGTTTTGCTCCGTATTCTACGCCTTTCTTTCCCCCCCTCCGGTGAATGTCTTCGGTGATTGGTCAACATTGGAATTCACTTCAGCTCAACGAGATCCGATATCTGGCCGCGGGAATTTCGGAGATCGAGAATGGGATCCTATTTGGAAATATAATGGGAGAATGAGACGTGCAAAAAGTTTTAACGGTGATCGAAACGTTTCTCTCAGTGCCGTCATTTGTACAAGATGAAAGCGGTTATCTGTCCGCGAACATTTATGGTGTCACTACACGCCCAATTATCGATTCTCATTCCTTACGAGAATCTTGGACTGCATTTAGCAAATTGCTTGCGAGAAAATTTATTAGAAATCAATTTTTCATGGTTGCTTGTCGTATTAGTGAATCATAGCATATTCTTTGCAAACGTATCGCTCGTATCCCAATCAGCCAGAGGACATTACGAGTTTGTGTGGATAGGCAGGTAATTTTGAGGAAAAATTGATACCACTCATCATGGTAAACCTCTGAGGCAGAAAGACTAAAACACACTTCCAGGGAAAATTCTCCTGAGAGGTACTGCAAGGAAGTTTACTGTTGGAACTAGCCGCTGGCTGTTTGCACCATCTGTGTCACTGACAAGCTATTTTTGGTCAGGCAGCGAACCAGAAAATTTTGTCCCTTCCAAGATTGGGGATGAGTGTGATCGCATCTTCTGACGGTTCTCGTGTGAACTACACTATGACATTTTGGCGAGTGTGGACACGGTGCACACCGCGAAAAGTTTTCCCCAATAGGTTGCACGAGTAAACTACATTGCATACGCGAACCTTGAGCACTGGAATGGATTCTAACGGTTGTTGTGCATTCAAATTTTCAATGTGATACCAGCACATGTAGCTCGTCAAATAACTTGTCCTACGGTCAGTTTTCGTCGCTTTCCTAAACACATCATTAAACGCACAAAAAGGAGCTGCGCAAACGAGGTACTTAGTCATCCGAGGCTAAAGATGAATCTTAAACCAAAATTTGCGTTTGATTTCCCAAGGAACCTAATATAAGATGCATAGATGGTTTCGATCGTCACTAATAATCTTATACTTTACGGCAACACAGAACACATTCATTTGCCAAAATTCTGCGTATTTGAACCCAGGTCCACTATACTAACAACCTGTATCGATGTACCTACCATTAGTTTCTGTTTGGCCGGTTCCAAAACGTGCAAGAATATTTACCCGTGTGAAAATGACGGGCGTCTTTGAAACGATATGGATTAGATAGCATGAATCAGAACATCCTTTGAGGCCAGATGGTTGCTTTCGTCAGCCGGAATAAGAAAGCTTCTCAGAGATGCTCGAAATACCGACTGCCTGAATGACATGTTTGACACGGAAATATTTGCACTCAGTTAGCTATCCACCAAAAAACTAAGCTACTGACCTTTGGTAATCATGGCTTTAGTCAGGGAGAATAACTCAAACAAATTCCATTTTCGTTCGGTGATGAGTAAAGGACAAGATCGTGTTGGATAATAGGAGCATGCACCGTAAAGGAAGTGTCACGCTTCACAGAAAAAGATGTGGAGGCAATGTTTGAATAGTATTCGAATTTGTAGATGCAAAATTTCTGGGTGGAATCGGGGACAAATAGAGACGGCCAAGTAATCGTTATAGATATAGTGAAGGATAGCGAGATAAGTAGGTAGATGTGGGAACAGAGAGACAGCCATAGGAAGATACATAGATAGATCGATGGATAGATAGATAGATGGATAGATACGCAGATTTGTAGTCAGTTAAGGCCTGATATGCGCAACTGTTTATAAAATACATAAATTTATTTTACTAGTTTGTCAACAAAAAGTTTTTGGCTAAGTACCGACTAACGTTTTGCATCCCACCATCTCCATACCTAATTTCATGCAGGAGATCGAGGCAACCCCCTGACCGGAGAAAACGTAAAGACCTTCACGGTAAATGTGGAAGAAAAACAAAGCAGTCGTAAGCCAGTGAAAAACGGTACGTGTATCCGAAAGTCTAATTACAGTGTGGTTAAGCGTTTTCTACATACACATGGGGACTTGGACTAACGGTTTTTGCCCCCAATATGTTTGATTCCTTTTTGGATCAGGATAAGATACCTCCGTTTACTTTGATGGGATAGGAAAATAGCTCGGCTTCGTGCTTTTCAATTTTCATGGATGACCGCTTGGCTTTGCAGATATTCTTTCTCAGTTAGAACAAACTACGTCTTCGCCAGTCCAAAATGTCTAGTTTAGGTGAAACCGGGTTGCTGTGAAGTGCTCAACTAGCCGTGAAATTCATTCTTATGCTTGATCAATCGAAAGCAAGTTTATAAAACCTTTTCCACGGGATTGGTGGAATCTTACATTTGCAACCCCGAATATCCATAGAGCCAGGTATATTTCACCTGTAAATTGACTGCGTCAGAGGTTCTGCGTCGGAGAGTGTGCTCCGCAAGCCAGACTTCTATCGTCTATTCCGCGGCTGCTTTAACGGACAGAATAGACCCTCCTTTTATGGCCGATGTTTTGGTCTTTCTGTGGGTTCAACATAAGTTCAACGAAAAATTGCAACCAGCAATGAGCGCAAACATTGACAATAGTTTAACATTCAATGCAAACGCCTTCTGAGTTAGCAGAATATAAAGTTCAGTTGTACTTTGGTTTGGATTATAGGGAAAGCCAAGAATGCTGTATCACCTACGGTATTATTCAAGTTTTCTGAAGATTTGGAATGTCTAAATCCCTTCCCAAGGAGGATTTTATCAAAATATCGAGAACCATGGAAGCTATTACGCACAAACAAATCGCACCTACCAACTTAATCTCGCGAAGACTCACGAGATGTTCTTCCTTGTTTCGTTCGGAATGGACGTCCTAGTCGATGTG
Source organism: Fasciolopsis buskii (assembly GCA_008360955.1). Taxonomy (NCBI): domain Eukaryota; kingdom Metazoa; phylum Platyhelminthes; class Trematoda; order Plagiorchiida; family Fasciolidae; genus Fasciolopsis; species Fasciolopsis buskii. Next base: position 310,882 of record LUCM01006656.1, read on the forward strand.
TCTTATTCCGCTTGGAATAAGTCGTGTTTTTCCTGCCTCGTGAACTTCCAAAATCAGGAAATATGATTGCGTGCAACAAGAAGAGACGTGCTTCAGCAACATTGCCTTGGTGATAAACAGTAACTTTTTCCAGCCTGCATACGCTTGTTACACAGTCTATCGTGTAATTAATTGGCCAATCGAATCAGTTCCTGCGGTACTTTGCTACCACCGGTTACGTGTTGTACAATGAGTGTCATTTAGAAGTGCCCATTCATGCCGTTGCAAATTTCTCTGCGTCATTTTGCCCAGTCATTTTGAACAGAATCGGTTTGCGCTAGGCCAAGTTTCGTTGTTCTGCCGTCCTTATGATAAGCATTTCCAGAGCAATCTGACTCACACTCAGATCAGGGAGTTCTTGACTTCATTTTCTGAAGGCTTGATTCATGACTCTTGAAGAAAGTTACAGTGGACCTGCGCAGGGTTCATTTCGCTATTAAACTCTTACAGCTTCAACGCTCCTCAGCCTGATCCTGGAACATCAAACATAGAATTGTCACCTGCTTTGCGCTTCCCTGCATTATACTAACAATTTCTGCCAAGTTAGCTGACAGCTATACCTCTGAAGGGAGATAAAATATTGCACTAGTAGAGAGACTGCAGCAGTCAATCAGATCAGAACATGATTTATGCTTTTCAGATCAGAATCCATGCTAGTTGAGGAACTGCCCTAATGAAATAAACACAAATTAGATGAAGTTTAGATTTGAGAGCAGTGGCGGAGATCTGATTGCAAGAAGCCCGGTGGCAATAAAAGGGATAGGCTACTTCTGCAAGAATCACACTGGAAATTTTTCACATGCGCTGATATTTCGGAC
>LUCM01006657.1:0-11436 GCA_008360955.1 Fasciolopsis buskii
CCTTGCTTCGGGAAATCAAATCAGATTGTTTAACGCCTTGTACGACGGTGGTTGACAATAAAAGAAACGACTGATTTCGCGTCACTGATGATTGATGATGGTTGGTGATGATGATGATGACGATGATGATGATGATGATGATGATGATGATGATGATGATGATGAGGAGGAGGAGGAGGAGGAGGAGGGTGAGGATGATGATGATTGGTAAAGGCTGTATTATCCATATTGAAAACAATACAACTCGGCGACCAGACGGATTTCTATCAGTTCGCTTGCGTGTTTAAAGGCATTAGTAAATAAGACCACAGCTGCGGACTTTGATTTACCAAGAATGTCTCTAGGTTGCGGACAGTTCAGCAGTTCTGAATATAGTGAAGTAGCTCCCACCAATCAAGGGGCTGCGGACAAGCAGCGACAGCGTCATGGTGGATTTGGCCTAAGTGTCCGCCGCACAAAATATCATAATAGTTTACTAGCAGCATTGTGACGTGCAAGGTGCCCCTCCATGTAATAGGACGATAATTTTTTGTCTTTCTTAGCCCTATTACGCGTTGAGAGAAGTGTGTAAACTAAATTTCTGTCTCCGATTATGCTAAAAAGCATAAACGCTTTAGGTTCTTGGCTTCGTCGACCACGAGGGACGTCGTCTGGACTGCCTGCCACTGGCTCCCTTGGGGATAAAAATGCAGTATTGTGCACTCCTACCCTGCAGATCAAGTCCTACAGCCAAAACGTTTCGAGTGCGGAACCCTAAAACAAAACGCTATTTCGATTTGGGGAGCTGGGTCATACAAGGTCCATAGATGGACCATGAATTCAACCGGAGGAATGGAATCTAAGAGTTTATATCTGTGCTAAGGTCAGTAAAAACGTCTATTTTTCCTCTTCCTCTCGCATTGCATTATATATCCACGGTTACGCCCCTAGGTACAGACCTAACGCAATTCTTTAACGACTGAATGATGCCACGTGAACCAGTGCTTATTAAAGATTGTTGATCGTTAGTCAGAGAATTTGGATCAAGGAGACTCGATCTGTTAAAGTCAGCCATTCAAACGCGCCATTTTAATGATCTTTATTGTTTTTGTGACAACGAAGCAACGTGCTGGAAACAATCAAGATTTCAGCAGCACAGTGTATGGGATGGTGGTCTTATCGAAAACATTGTTAGATTCGACTTTTCTGCCCATTCATAGGGAAATTTCTCAAGTAATCAGGGTAACCATTCACAAGATAATAGGCGAACAAGTTTTGAAAAGCAAATGTTTTTAAGGAACACTCAAAAGTGAAAACAGTCATTTAGTGACTGCAGTAGCGTATTACCCGTACTGCAGCCACCTTTGTCCCGATAAGGGAGCAAAATACTGATATGCCGCAAGTGCCAGCTGGTATGAAGTTTGGATTGGGTGCGCAATAAGGCAAAGCATGCATGCAATTTTGTTGTATATCAATCGAATATAATGCTTATCTGGATCAGTGCTGTCCGACCGCTCAACCGTAGGTGATTAGCGGGCAGGTTTAGTTTCTCGTAAACTGTTCACACTTAATATCCACATTTACAAGATGAAACTTCCCGAATGAACACTCAAAAAACCTCCCAGTAGGATGGCCAAAAATGACTTCAACGTGGATCAAATAAGTGACTCCCGAGTTTGAACCCCTGATCTTTACTGTTTTTTAACCACTATAGCTGTTTGGCCTATGCAAACAGTAGGCCGTCCCCATCGAGTTCACCGTAACACGATTCACTGGGACTAACGTGGTCAACAGCGGTATTTCAAATCGATTCTTTGAAATCTTTTCCCTTTTATAAATATACTCAACTTATTATCTTGAAGTGAGTCTTTTATTCATTTCCGTTTCTTTCCTTTTTTTGAACTGAAAGCGCTATAAGGTAGCAACTAAAACCACAGCATGCTGGTGAAAGGTTAATGGGCTTAAAAATCAAACCGGACAGCTAGTAAACTGAGAATTTCTGGCTATTTTTATAATTACATAATCGAATCATGAGTGTAATGGATGGGACGTGTCCCATAACTCCCATGGTACGCAATATGGCAGGGAGGATCCGGCGGCCAGGACTCTGTCAAAGTATCACATAAGGTCTTATTAGATCAGGTGTGGTAATGAGCAGGTCGACAGTAGGTGCTTGATTTGCAAGATCAGGATATGATCAGAAAACTGAGAAATAATCGGTAATACCATAGCTGAAAGATAGTCCCTAAACAAACCTCAAATAACGGACAGGAATTTCTCCTACAACGTCAACTGAATTTTGAGACAGAAGCTGCAAATCAGGAGAAAAAATGCATCCGGAATGTATAAGCTTGCTAATGAATTCTGTCTATAGGACATGAATCCAAGGGATAGAGAATAACTGCAACCATGTCGTTGGTGCACATCCTCCAGGTGTCTTTAGTTATGTCAATGTAACTGTTTCTCTATATCCTGGTTTCATGGATTCTAAATTGCAACGACACGATCAGAAATTCAAAATATAACTGTGAGCCTGTTATGATCTTGTTGAAAACGGGCATTTCTCTTAAAAATCAGAGGAGGAAAGAAATATCGTTCAGATAGACGTACCACGGATAAGCATGCGCAGGGTTAGGTTCAGTATAGCAACACTTTGGAAATCAAAAAAAATCGGAAAGATGAGACAACCTTACCAAGTTGTTTCTCGGACCAACTGCAGAAACACAGTTGGTAGTGTAGGTGTTCCCGTTTCGAGCCTGAACAATAGCGTGAATGGACTTGATGAGAAAAGACCGAATGCAGCTGAAAATGAAAACGAAAAAGACATGCCATCGAATTTAAAAGCAAGGAACCTCGAAAAGATTCACAGAAATGAGTTATGAAAAAAAAAACGCATTGCAGGAGACTGAAACAATTTCCAGAAAGTACAGGGAAAGTTACGCGAAAAAAACGACTTCAGAACAGTCGAAACACTAGGTCGAGCAAACACAACGAAAAAGAGAATTACGTTTAAGTGATCCATATACTGATAACGATAGCATATTTACTCCGTTTTAAGTGCCAGCCAATCCTAAATATCAGTCAATTCTCTTGGTGGAGAGGAGACTTGGTCAGGATTCTGAATCTTCGAAAACAGGACCTTAAATTCTGTGATAAGCATTCTTCCGACTCTTTGTTACGTTACAGTGCTTTTCTTTTCATCTCACGGAGGATATATCGGAAGATGTATGCCGGAGCATTTTCGGGAGTGTCTCGGGAGACCAGTATTTAAACGCTGCACAGCGTGCAACTAGTTCCTGATTTTCAGTTGACGAATCGCCTGCTCCACAGGTCATTTTGTTGACGCCAGATTCTTTGACGTTGTTCACTGGGATGGGATGAAACAGCCTCAGAAAATTTCCTGTTACGAAATATATTGCGCCTCTGATGCGTGTCGAGACCGCTGCATTTTGCGTACTGTTCACAGTCGTGTTTCACTGTACTCGCTGCCATTCGGGATAAGTAGGCGAGCACCGAGGTGCGGAATCCGCTGAAACGCTGGATATCACCATGTGATTTTCTAAGCCGACGGAAAACCGAATGTTTTTAGTCGGTCGGCTATACAGTTCCATATTATAGACAGTATCACTAGAACCTTGGGGAAAGAAAACAATGTACATAAAAGGGGGAAGAGGACACATTGTGCGAGGTTTACCCCACGTTCCGAATTTTCCAAACTCCTCTGCGTCACTGTTGGTCTCTGTCACAATGAGACTGCACCCTGATGTGGTGTGACAGCTTGTGTGCCTTCATGACCCAACGAGCTATACGGGATGGCTTATCTCAAGCCGAGGATCCAATCATTCCTGGAAGGTCCACTGGTCGAGGCCTGATGAAATAGTCTTGTGGTACTCCCAGTCGAGGGTTGATCCGAGTTAGTAGCTCAGGTGGAAACACGAGTGAATAGATAACTGATACAAGTAGATTAGCTTCCACTTAGCTGTACCCCGCTGCCTTGCGGTTAGGTTCTTGCCAGAATCAAAGGCTTAGATTAGGAATCTTTATCGTTCTTCTGCTTAGCACTTGGACTCTCCAGCAGTACCCGTCCATCAATCTCCATGAAGTTACACGTCTACAAATAATTTCATACTGCATCGGTCATCGCACAGGATAATCAGGACCGCGCCGTCCATTGCATCGAGCGGGATGGGTAGTGATAAGTATGCTACTGCTCAGAGTTCCCCTTCTTTTCTTCAACCTGTCTCTTCTATGTCCAACCAGATCTCTTTACCCCCTCTGCCCACTCATAGTGTCCCTACTGATGATACGCTCGATAATCGCGATAGTTCATTGTAAAATAGTATAATAAGTGGCTTTTATTCTGCTAGATCACATTTTATCAAGTCTCATCGGCCTCTGAATCTCGGTTCCTTCAATGTGCGCTCTCTCATGCAGGCTGGCCAACAGACGTGTTTAGCTCTGACAGTGAACTCACTTTCGGTTGATGTCTTCTGCGTCAATGAGACGCAAATTCAGGGCTCAAATAGAGTAATTCAACTAACTGCGCCCAATATATTGTGAAGATATTTCCCGCACACTTCAGGAGACGAAGCAACTCATGCTGTGGGTCAACGTGATGTAGGAATAATCTTGAATGAGAAGGTTGAAGAGGCCCTTTTTGACTGGATCCCGGTTAACAGTCCCTTGTGCGCCTTGAGACTGCAGGGATCAGTCGGCGTCCGGAAGGATCGTTGTATTAGGTGCAGTTTAGTTGTCATTTCGGCTAAAGACCATGCACTAGTTCTAATGCGATTTTTGCTGCAGCTCAACGGCCATCGACGCAGGCCGCAAGTCCGACTGGCCGTCAAACGTCTGTCTGATTCGGCTGTTCGCAACAGCTATGAACAGAAACTATCCGGCGAACTAAGAACTTCGACGAGCAGCAACGTAGACGACCAGTGGGATCAAATTAAGCAGGCTAAGCATTTGACAGCAGATTTCGCCCGTGGTCCTAGATCTAGCGTTCATCAAAGACACTGGATCTCACCAGGGTCGTAGGACCTAAGGGAACAAAATCGTCAGCTCCCTAACTGCAAGAAGGGGATTAAGACGTGTGGAAAACTGCAACGTCAATTGACAGTAAGCCTTATGACTGACCGTGAAAACTGGTGGGTTAAGGTAGCCGAAGAGATGAAAGTAGCGGCTGCTTCAGGTAACAGTCAAAGACTGTTTAAGCTCATACGCGACAGCGGTGGGCGGCGAACTTCGGTTAGTGAAGTCGTGTGCAATAGGGATGGAGGAGAGCTCATCCATGGTAAACAACAAAGGCTGTACTGCTAGGCTGAGCACTTCAAGGATCAGTTTAGCTGGCCACACGCTAACGTATTTGGGCCGATGTCTGGATCTGCGAATCCTTGGGAGGTGTTTCTTGACCAAGCCCCCGCCCAACGGAGTTGGAAGCGGAATCGAATATTCGACTTCTTAAGCATCCGGTCCTGACGAAATTCCTCCGGTGACTGGAACAAAAGATGGTTTGGAAGCAATATATTTGACCTGATTGTTGGAGCCATAAGAAAAGGCGAACGCACGATCAGTTTAAAGTACTGGCATAGACGCCCATGACAGGAGGTGCACTGAAAATAAAGAGTAGCTTCAATGGTATATCAAAGGATTAGATTTGTGGTAGTGGATAGATCATGAAGAGATCGGGAGCAAGTACTGGGCCTTTGGGAACGCCAGCATTCACAGAGTGTCTAGAATGGAATTCCATCAACTCATACAAAGATGGATCATTTATTGGGGAGAGTTCATTTTTACCATATGACAGTGCGGAAGAACCCGAACGTAGGTAACTTGGCAGGAAGATCCTCGTGACAAAATCGATCTGAAGCCTTAGAGATGTTGGATGAGGACAGGTTTTTCTCAGTGATTATCGAATGTGGCCGACTACGGATGTAAAACGAAAGCCGGCGGATCACCAGTTCAGCGACGCCTTTTGAATCCAGTAGTAGTCTTTCGATTTCGGCAGGGGAGCGCGATTGGTTGGAGATTACGGTTTCAAATACTTCCAAAATGACAGTTGTGAGAGAAATGAACCGATGGTCGTTCGAGTCTGAAAGGTCATCGCATTTAGAAACAGGTTAGATCACGGCGTGTTCCCTGATTGATTGAAATGTAGAAAGTTCGAAAGGCAGGAGAAGCGACGTAAAACAGGGGCCAACCCAAGAGCACATTTTGAAGATTGGTGATATACCATCCAGTAAGGGTGGGTTGCACACGCAGCGCTTGGGGGATCTTCATGGTGGCAATACGGGGTAGAAAAAGAGGAGCAGTAAGTCAGGAGAAAGCCAGAGGTGTAGGATAACCGAGTTAAATGAAAATGCAGACAAACCGGGAAGTAAGAACCTCAGCTTCCTCAAGTCATTTGCGAACAAGATCACCTGAGGGACCACAGATAAAAGGAAAAATAGAACAGCAAAGATTTCGGGTGACGGCTTTCCTAAAGGACCAAAATGTTCGGCTACCGGTGGTGGATAAATGTAGGCGTTCGGCGTTCTTCGGCCCTGTGTATCGTTAAGATGGACTTGTTCGTAGCTGGAAGCGGTGGTGGGAGGTGGGAGAGAGTTTGCGGTGTCAGTAGTAAAATACTTTATTTGTGCAATGCGATCGCATGCATGAATAGTCCACTCGAGTTGTTCGGGTTTACGTGGTTTAGAAAAGTGCGGAATAAAAAGTTTTATACCTTGAAGGACAACGTCGGTGAATTTCAAAAGAGATACAGACACGTAGAGTGGCACAGATCACCGCGAATTTTCATTTTGTCAGGTGTGATGACCAGCTGGGGACTGCGAATTGCCTGCTTAGGCAGTGACCTGCTGATATGATGTCCAAACTTCTGACTTCTTCGGGATGATAGAAGTCTAATATACTTTACTACCCTACTGTTAGGTACTACATTACTGAAAGCAATCTCTACTAAACTTGATGTCGGACACAGAAGTCCCCCCCCATGGAATCGTTCGGTGTACACGTTGTTGGGGCCAATGTTGGGGAGTGGGTGGAGCGCCCAACGTTATGCGGAAAGATGCCAAATATTTTACACTTGAGCGAAGTAGACAGACGGAAATAACGGAAAGAAGGGAATGAGGAAAATGTGAGGTTCACCGCTTGTATACAAGCTTTTCCACATTCCTTGTTATTTCTTTCCTATTACGGATCAGTGGTTTTGAGTGAGCGAGACTACCTGTTTGGCCTGACTGAAATGGATGGTTGACTTAGGTCGATTTACTTAAAAGCAATACCACGGCTGAAGTTCATAGCTCGCTACGTGCCGCTTACTGATTACTCAATCCATGCGTTCTCTGGATGAAGCAAGGCATCCTGGGTACCCAGTGCATCCTTCCGCCGAATATGTCGCCTAGGATAGTAACATATTGCACAACTCTCGTGGTTAGTCTGAGACTTGAGTTTAGTCAACCAACTCAGAGTGATTAGGAAGGATCAGTCGACGCAGTAGAATGTTCCAGCCGTGCGTATTCACACACGGGAGTACCTTTGCTATGAAGGATTAGTGAGTGGGCATCCATCAGAAGAGACGCACGACAATTTTGGATTGTTTCTGGAGCCACTGAAGCCTAATACTCATTTAGAAGTCGGGATCATCCGCTCCCGATTGCACTGGAGGATGCATAGTCATTGTATCAGATGGAACGCATCCGCTTATCTAAGATCTTTTGTCTGCTCAACCCGAAGTCCATTTTTTCAGTTTTTGAACCTTGCATACTTTCCAGTCGCTTTATCCGTCTGCAGGGGTTTTTGCTGAGTTTTGACTGCTGTTATGTCTCTCATTTGCTTAGAACCGAAAGTAAGGGTCTGCTAAAGAATGGATTTGATGGGGGATTTGATGATGAGCTTGACAATCTACCGACTCAGAAGTGTTGCCTCCATTTGCTATTTTGACAGTACATTTCTGAGATGTCCGATCACCAAGAAACGGATTGGAATTTGTTTGGGCAAATAGATTTCATAAAATCTTCGGTTTCAGACCAACTTTTGTGTAATGTTTCACTCCGAGAAATTCACACGCAAGTAATCGGTTTCCGCGTCTTTTATATTGTCTTTCTAATTAATTAATCCCAATATTGTTGAGGTCGTACCTAGATGGAGTCGAAGATAACTTCCTCGATATAGCTCTGTTTTAGGTGAACCAAGCAGATTTCATCTCTTCAACTGGACAAGCTGCACCCTATTGTGGTGTGACGGGCGGCGTGCCTCCACGACTGAGCGAGCCACATACGATAGTTTAATTCAAGCCGAAGATTCGATCATGCCTGAAGCAATAGTCTCCTGGTCTTCCGTGTTGCGTTTGACTTGAACCGGCAACTCAATCGGGAAAATGACTGAATGAATAACTGATCCCAGAGGATGGTTTTGCGTGCGGCCATTCTTTGCTACCTTCGGGAGGGGTCTGCTATTTCCTGTATCGGTTGTCACACAATAATCAGGACACCGATTTTCAGCGGATCGATTGGGGTGGAGAGCGGTAAGTGGGCTACTGCTAGGAGTCTCCTCTCTTTTATTCACCTTGTTTTCTCTCTTCAACCGTCTCTTTTCGCCCCCTGCCTAACCGTAATACCTCCACTGACAAAGTGCCCGATACTTGCTCATATTCATTGTTAAGTGGCGTCGTAAGTGAGTTTCAATCTGCGCACATTTTCTCAACCCTCATCAAATTCTCAATCTCGGCTAATTCAGTGTACGCACCTTCATGCAGGATGGCCAACAAGCGACTTTAGCTCTGGCAATGGACTTACTTCCGATTGATGTCTGTTGTTATCAATGGAAGGTGAATTCAAGATTCGATCAGCGTAGTTCAGCTGGCTGCTTCTAATATCTCGCCAGGATATTTCTTGGGCACCTTGGGAGACGAGGCACCTCAAACTGCTATTTAACGCGGTTTAGGAATATTCCTGTCTGGGAAGGCTAAAGCGTCTTTTTTAGACCGGTTCTCGGTTAATAGTGGTCTACGCTCTATAAAATTTTGGAGGTCAGTCGCCGTGGGGAAGAATTACTTTGTTGAGCACAACTTGTTTATCGTTTTCGCGTACGCTACAACAGTTTTTAGCACAAACGCGCAAAAATACCGTTTTCACGGAGAACTCGTCATTTTTTCGCAAAAACAAAGGCTCTGACATTTTAGGACTAGCAGATGATTCTGATGCGCAAGTTAAACGGCAACGTAGGATAACAATCCATAGATAGGAACGGCCTACGGGAGAGCAGTAATGGGAACAGAGAAAAGTTGATAGTGGACAACTACTGTTGCTGCAAGACAGGAGGACGGTAGTGACGAAATTGATATTGCATGGAGAGGAACTAACGATTGCTCATCTTATCAGTTCCCTCGGCAGCCGCTTAATGGTGGTATCAGGACTGTGGCAGTGAGCACGCCTATATCCTAGGCTAGAGCGGCCTATGTCGGATTGAAGCAATTGTGATGCTGATCTGATATTCCAATGAAGTTGAAAGGTCGTTTGCATTGTGCCACTGCGCTCAGTTCTGCTATATGGATGCGAGACAGTTTGCGTATCGATATCCTCGTCGCTTGGAGATCTTCCACTACCGATACATGCCTAGTATCGCGAAAATTGGAAGGACTGATGGCAAGACGTTGCTTTTCCCATGTTCAGAAGTCGAATAATCGATTCGCCCTCCATTTCGTTTCGCCTGTGTCACCGCAGCGGCACGTGAACTAGCAAATTATGAGTGTTCTTGGCGTCTTACTCTAGAACAATTGTTGATTTCCTTGGAACATTTCTGTATCTCTTTTCAAATTCACCGACGTTGTCCTTCAAGGTATAAAACTTTTTATTCCGCACTTTTCTAAACCACGTAAACCCGAACAACTCGAGTGGACTATTCATGCATGCGATCGCATTGCACAAATAAAGTATTTTACTACTGACACCGCAAACTCTCTCCCACCTCCCACCACCGCTTCCAGCTACGAACAAGTCCATCTTAACGATACACAGGGCCGAAGAACGCCGAACGCCTACATTTATCCACCACCGGTAGCCGAACATTTTGGTCCTTTAGGAAAGCCGTCACCCGAAATCTTTGCTGTTCTATTTTTCCTTTTATCTGTGGTCCCTCAGGTGATCTTGTTCGCAAATGACTTGAGGAAGCTGAGGTTCTTACTTCCCGGTTTGTCTGCATTTTCATTTAACTCGGTTATCCTACACCTCTGGCTTTCTCCTGACTTACTGCTCCTCTTTTTCTACCCCGTATTGCCACCATGAAGATCCCCCAAGCGCTGCGTGTGCAACCCACCCTTACTGGATGGTATATCACCAATCTTCAAAATGTGCTCTTGGGTTGGCCCCTGTTTTACGTCGCTTCTCCTGCCTTTCGAACTTTCTACATTTCAATCAATCAGGGAACACGCCGTGATCTAACCTGTTTCTAAATGCGATGACCTTTCAGACTCGAACGACCATCGGTTCATTTCTCTCACAACTGTCATTTTGGAAGTATTTGAAACCGTAATCTCCAACCAATCGCGCTCCCCTGCCGAAATCGAAAGACTACTACTGGATTCAAAAGGCGTCGCTGAACTGGTGATCCGCCGGCTTTCGTTTTACATCCGTAGTCGGCCACATTCGATAATCACTGAGAAAAACCTGTCCTCATCCAACATCTCTAAGGCTTCAGATCGATTTTGTCACGAGGATCTTCCTGCCAAGTTACCTACGTTCGGGTTCTTCCGCACTGTCATATGGTAAAAATGAACTCTCCCCAATAAATGATCCATCTTTGTATGAGTTGATGGAATTCCATTCTAGACACTCTGTGAATGCTGGCGTTCCCAAAGGCCCAGTACTTGCTCCCGATCTCTTCATGATCTATCCACTACCACAAATCTAATCCTTTGATATACCATTGAAGCTACTCTTTATTTTCAGTGCACCTCCTGTCATGGGCGTCTATGCCAGTACTTTAAACTGATCGTGCGTTCGCCTTTTCTTATGGCTCCAACAATCAGGTCAAATATATTGCTTCCAAACCATCTTTTGTTCCAGTCACCGGAGGAATTTCGTCAGGACCGGATGCTTAAGAAGTCGAATATTCGATTCCGCTTCCAACTCCGTTGGGCGGGGGCTTGGTCAAGAAACACCTCCCAAGGATTCGCAGATCCAGACATCGGCCCAAATACGTTAGCGTGTGGCCAGCTAAACTGATCCTTGAAGTGCTCAGCCTAGCAGTACAGCCTTTGTTGTTTACCATGGATGAGCTCTCCTCCATCCCTATTGCACACGACTTCACTAACCGAAGTTCGCCGCCCACCGCTGTCGCGTATGAGCTTAAACAGTCTTTGACTGTTACCTGAAGCAGCCGCTACTTTCATCTCTTCGGCTACCTTAACCCACCAGTTTTCACGGTCAGTCATAAGGCTTACTGTCAATTGACGTTGCAGTT